>JAHUTJ010052118.1:0-10727 GCA_036250325.1 Characodon lateralis | reverse complement strand
CTAGAGGAGTTTATCACACTTGCGCTTGATGATGTAAGGATCTACAGTTAGTTGTGTGACATCCAGGTATGAAGGGATCTGTACTGTGGCAGGTGTGGTCACAGGGGCTGTTAATGTTCCTGAGGTCTCAGAAGTGAAGGGTGTTTCTGTGCTTGACGAGGAGGTAGTCGTGGTGGTCAATGGGGCGGTGGTTAAGTTTTGATTGCTGTTTCGTGTCACTCTTGGTAGCTCTTCTGTGTAAACCCTAAGGTGACCAACATTGATTTTTGGTGTGATGCCACCTTGACTGTCTTGCAGATCCACACTCTTTCCACTGATGCTCATAATAGTAATAATAATTTTAGTAAAAGGCTATGAAATTGACACCAACTTATAACTTTAAGTGGTATCATAGTCACATTAGTTTTTTATCTTTGCGTAGTGAAGGAACTAACATTTGCACTATTTTTAGCAATGAGCCAAATCTAAAACTGCATACTGACCCACAAATTGATGTCTTCTGACATTCCTGGCCAGTAAAACCTTTGAGATATCGCCTTTCTGTTTTTTTTTTTTCTTTCTGCAATGAGAACCTTGACTGCATGCATGACAGTCCAGAAAAGCTTCATTAGCCTCTTTTTGTCCACACAAAACCTTTACCTGGAGCAAATAAGGTGTGCCTCCATGTCGACAATAGAATAACTTGTCATCTGAGGTAAATAAGAGAAATTAATTATTTCTTTCATTATCATTTATATTGTATTGGTGAAATGTATAGTATTCAAAATAACTATGCAATACACAATAAGCAGCATATTTCATGCAAAGGTTGAAATGACTATTTATTTAAAAACAAAACTAAATATGAACGTTTTGTAGCAACATGAACATCATTAGTTATCAATCAATTTTAATTTGGTGTGATCAGAAAGAAAAAACATAGTTGACATACAGTCAACGCCAGTGACTGTCCACTGTCTCTACATGCTCATCCGGGAGGAGGGAATGCTGCAAGTCACTGACTGGATGCAATCTGCTGGGTTTCCTTAGATAGAAAAACTTTTTATCCAATTTGAATAAAAAGCCAACTCCGACTGCACTGTTCAATGGTTAGGATTAATTGGAATGTATGTACCTGACTGTTGTGAAGTGCCTTGAGACAACATGTGTTGTGAATTGGTGCTATATAAAAAAACTGAACTGAACTGAACCTAAAATACAAAAGACTGAAGTCTAATGTCTCATCTCTTCTATTACAGAATTTGATACAGACATTCTCTCTTTAATCTTCTAAGCCTCTTGTAATAGCTTATTAACCAATAATTACTCTACTGATGCCCTAATAGTTGTCCAGATATCAACTCGCTAAGACTCCATTCATATATCATGAATGGCAGTGGCTCCCGTCGTCCAGGGGGGCACGGTTCTGCTCATAAGTCAAATTGACATCAAACGCTGCAACGTTCCAATTAGACAGAAGGGTGTTCTGAGCTCATCCCAATTTGCCTCTGAGATAAAATGTTCCTGCATGGATCTAAGGAACTAAGCTCCCTGTCAAAAGGTGGATAGACTGGTCATTTAAAGCACCTGGAGGTGACAGTCACATTTAAAATGACTAACGCAAGGACGTACTTGGACATATATTTGAGTATCACAACAGTTCCAGAACAAAAATATTAATGACTTGTGTAACATTCAGAAAAAACTCAACAGGTTTTTTGTAGGTAAGGGTTTGTACAAACTCCTGGGAGAAATGGGGAGGAACTGACTGTTCTTTCCAGAGATTTCTGGAGGGGATCAATGATCATGACTGATATAATTCTTTCTCTTTCCAAATAAGCAGTGTGCAATCCAGTTAACCTGATTTTCTGCTTTGTAATGCTTTGAACGAGAAGAGGTTTTGAACAGCATGGGCAGCTGGCAACACTTCAAGTTATGATCTAAGGCAAATGTACACCTTTGCTATGTTGGAGAAGGGCAAGCTAACCTATATTTCTACAGCCTTCATGCACTGGTAATCCCAACTCTTTCAGAAATAACAGAAGTGGAACACAGGATGATTTTAGCTGCAATTTTGTGTGTTTTATTAAACTAACTTAGATTTAACCAAGAACAAGTGAACAAAAATAATCAACTTAGGGTTGCTGAGCATTAGTAATTTAGTTGCACAATGTGCTCATGTTTGTGATAACATGAGTGTCGTTATGTGATCCGTCACACATTTTCTTTGCCTTTTTAACCCTTGCAGGTTCACAAGGGCCACCCAGACACCAATGACCAGCAGCAATTTGATGGAAGGCAGGCTACATCTTGGACAGGTTGCCAATCCATCCCTGGGCAGCACAGAGACATAATACATGAACACACTCACCCCTAAGACCAATTATACTAACACACATGTTTTTGGACTGTGTAAGGAAGTACCCAGAGACAGCAAACCTATCCACAGCTAGAACATGCAAACTCCAAACAAAGCAAGGACTGTCTTGTTGCTAGGCAACAGTACCAACAACTATGCCATGGTGCAGTCCATGCCGATGAAAAATACCAAAACATAAACCCAAGCATCCCTAAGTCAACCTTGTCTAAAATGAAAGAACACTGGGTCCAGGTTTTCCCAGTCAGCCCCTCACTCCAAAGGTCTCCCACTTTATCAAAGGGAGGGGATCACCAGGATCCGACATCACACACATATCCCAGACGAGCCCTCAATCTGACTTGTTGGGATACAACAATACACCAATATTTTATTCCACTGTAAGAAAGGTTTTAGTTTTATTTATCCAAGTTTCATATGTTAAAAAAAATTTTCATTACAATTTCTCTGACACGCACCTGTTCTCCCACCTCCCAATGTGACCATTTGGCACAAATATTGGGGTTTTGACTTTTGATCATCAAATAAGCTTGTCCTTTTGATTTTCAACCTTCACCCTCATGATGCTCCTTAAGCACAGAAAAGCTTCTCTTCAGTCCATTGATTCAGCTGATCTAACAGAATGAATTAAATCCTCTCCAGACACCTACCAGACAAATTGACCCTCTGATTTCATCCAGTTCACACGCTGTAGCTTATGTCTTAAAGTAGCTGTCGCTGCTCTATGCTATAAAACAGCTTTTGTCATATTCGCATGCATCAGCGTGCTCGCACATGTGTGGTGTGTGTGTGCATGGGGATAATGCTACCAGAATTTCACAACAGGAAAACGCTCCTGTTCCTTCCTCAACAAGAAACAACTCACAAAGAAGTCTGCGGCTGCCAACACGTCTTAAAAAAAATAAATCACAGCCAATTAAACGAGTCTTACTGCTGTTATTGTGAGAAAAGAGAAAAAATATAGATAAAAAAATAATAATCCAATAAACTGGGCACCCTTAAGAAGTCTTGGGACAATGGTAACTAGCCTTCAAAATAAATGACCTAATTCAGCAGAGTGAACTTTGACTGTAGGTGTAGGTTTAAGTACCTAAATGGAATAAATCCATTTGCCCTTGTAAATATAGGGGTTATAGGCTCCAGAGGAGTGTGTGGCACAGGATGAAAATAAGCCATAACTGTGCAGCAATTTAGGTCGGATGGGGAAGGGAAACAAGCAGTCACCAGGGGAAAATCTTGGCAAAGCAGTCAAGTGACCAGCCCACAGTGTGACAATGAGCGACCAGAGTCTGGGTTCTGGTTCAATTCTGGTTCTTTACCTAGTTCAGGTAATAGTAGTTAAGTGCTGGATTTTGGGGACACTTTGGAACTCATCAACCATATGATCCGACCACACAATCATAATGAGGGAAGAATAACCCTGTCAACAGTCGACAAATTGAAATTTAATCCGTTTTAAGGAGGTGGCAAAAACTCCCACCCAATGATTGAGTCCTTTTCAATGAGACTGTTGAGGCATGCATTGACCAAAAGCATCTCTACGGAGAAAATCTCTCTGGGGAATGTCCATATGACAGAATCGGGTCCCTCCTGACTGACCCCCACCTCCATAAGCACCCCGTTTTGCAGACAAATACGGAAATTCACACAAGCACACAAACAGGTCAAAGTCTACTTGCAGGTTTTTCCAAACAACAATTGGCATCGCTTGCGTTGTTGTCGCTTGTTTGATTGTTTGATCCCCAGACTGTCTGGAACAATGCAGTGTGGAGGACACACACACGCACACACTCATTTGTACCATGATCTTCATGCGTTCACGTCAATTTCAACGTAGGTCGCGCAGTTAATGAGGACCTCTTAATCACTTTCCTCTAAAGGATATTTTCTCTCGGATAATTTGTAGCAGAAATACTCCAATATACATCGACTGGCCGAGGCTTAGCTGGGGTTCCCATTCAAACACACAGAAGAGCGGAACAGCGATTTTAGATTTGCTCTCCTGTTAATGTCAAAGCAGAAAACAGGCAAATTGCAAATACAAATAAACAAACAAACATCAAACTGCAGGTTTGTCGAGTAGAAAATGATACACTAGAGCAACGATCAACTTGTTTGCAATGTGGGACTCAATTAAAGCTGAAACAGTCCAGAATGATGTTGCCTTATAAATATAAAAACAATCCCTCAGGCATAGATTCAGTTCCCCATCCGCACATTCATTTTCACACACACACTACAACTGCGTACGTCAAAAGAAGAGGGCAAGCTTTATTTTTTTTCTTTACATTCATAATAATAATAAAATGCAATAATAAACTCACCGACGCCGTATTTCTCATGTTCTGAAGGTATCCACATGTTTACGCTCGGGATATTTAAACGAGCGGACGGAATAGCAGCTAAATGTCGGGTTTTAGGTCTATGTGAAGCATTCTATTAGTGGGCTCTCCTCCGGTCTGTAGCAGGAGTCATTGTTTAGGTTACAGAAAGGAGAAAGCGTCGCCTCCACCACCACATACACTGCTGTTGCTGCTGCTGCTCGTAGTGGTACGGAGCCGTGCTGCCTTCAGGGTCTGTAGGAAACTTGACCACCGCGTGTTCAGTGCCGTTGCAGGGGATCGCCCAGTATTTAAGAATAAAGATCCTCGAAACTTTTTCATTCGCATTCAGGCCCCTTTTCTTTGATACCCCTAAATAAAATCTATTTCAACCAACTGGCTTCAGGAGTCACCTAATAAAGACATACATTTGTTTGTTAGAGAACATAGTAGTGAACAAACAGCATCATGAAGACAACACAAGACAAATTAGGGATAAAGACGTGGAGCAGTTTAAAGCAAATTTAGGTTATAAAATAACATCCCAGGCTTTAAACATCTCACAAAGTACCATTTAGTCGTTGGAAAATAGAAAAGGTATGACACAACAGCAAACCTGCAAGGAGTGCCCATGATGGTTAGAGAAGTTGTAGAATTGCACAACTTAAGTGGTAGAATTTGTTAAGAGGACAACTAGCTGTTGGTTGCACTCTAAAAATCTGCCTTTTATGGAAGGGTGGCTTTAGCTAAGGTCCAGCAAACACGTGAAAGATGGTGCTCTGGTGAGATGAGACCAAAACTTAAGTTTCTGGCCCTCAGAGAACATTGGCCCACAAACAGAATGCTTCTAAGACTGGAGCGATCAAGATTTCGTTCTAGCCGGCATTAGCAATCAGTCAGTCGGTCATTTTCCACCACTTATTCCATAGTGGGTCGTGGGGAAGCTGGTGCCCATTTCCAGCAGTCTGCAGGCGAGAGGTGGGGTACACCCTGGACAGGTCGCCAATCCAGGGCAACACACAGACAACCATGCACACACTCATTCATACACCTAAGGGCAATTTAGAGAGACCAATTAACATAACAGGCATGTCTTTGGACTGTGGGAGGAAGCCGGAGTACCTGGTGAGAACCCACCCATGCACGGGGAGAACATGCAAACTCCATGCGGAAAGACCCCTGGCTGGGAATTGAACCCAGGACCTTCTTGCTGCAAGGCAACAGTGCTACCAACTGCACCACCGTGCAGCCCACATTAGCAATCAATGAACAAAAAAAAAAAAAACTATTTTGCCAATTGCACAGTGCTTATTTTCATTTCAAATTAACTGACTTTGCATCCCTCCTGTGTCATCCACAGTGTAAGCACATAAAAAAAAAAAATTATGGACCAACTTCAACTGGTCAACAATGCTGAAATTGGTATCGAATAAAATAAAAATGCACCACCTATATAGAGGTTTGCCTGCTTAACAATTTTAACTAGGTTAAATAAAAGAATGTACAACTTTTTAATTTCAAAATGACAGTAGAGGGAGTCTAAAGACGAAGCTGTGATTTAAGTAATGGAATGTCCGAGCAGGACGTGAAAGCAATTTCATTGGCATAGCGGCGAGAAACAACAGCAATGTATTCTGGGACTTGTAGTAACAGACAATTACGTCAGAAAATCATTTTACTCATTTTCACATTCAACCATTAGGGTGCCATAAGGTTTATTTTTAGATCTTTTAGGTGAAGATATCCTTTTCAAACTTTAGTTGCATTTTTACATTTATGTATGTTGCTTTTTAGGGCCATAAAATAGAAATTTTTTCACAGGAATGCAGGTTCTATGCATAGACGATCAAGGTGCCTCTGTAAATCACGACCTTCTAATAGCGGAGAAGCCTTTGAGACAGATTCTGTTTGCTGTGACAAACAGTGAAAAATGCACAACACTCCAAATTAAGGGAGCAAACAAGTGAAATAAAACAAACAAACAAAAAAAACATTAAATGCATATCTTCAAACAAATAAACACAACTGCTACTTTTTTCTTCTGCGCCCAAGCTCATCATCACCTGGGTGTAGCTGGTGTTGCCTTTAAGTACAAAGGATTTTAACAAACATCCTCTCTGGTGCACGCTCATTTCTCATGCGGCGGATGATGCATTTAAAATTCTTTGAAGTGTCAAAAGTGACTAGTTTCTTTGTAGCTCACCACCAGCTCACATGTCCACATACCTACCCACCTTTGTAGCTTGGATGGCGAACTGTGAACAGATGTGGTGTGAAAAAGCAAGCAACCTGAGGCACACTGCCGGCTTTGAGGGTTAGAAAACAAATCACATCAAGCCATGGTAGGCTGGGTTTCTTTCTATCCTCTTACTTCTGTGTGTGTTAAGGTAACTGTCATGGTACGCTTTCTTACAGAACTGGATTATTTTTACATTGGGTTTACATGTTGCACCACTACATTCCATTGCTTTGATATTTCTGATTGGTGCAGGTTGGAAGTGTTGGAATGCTCCACTTAACATGAATAAATCATTACCAAAGAGAGTAAAGTAAACCAAGAAACCCCATGGAATCCCCCGAGACGATAGCAGATTAAAGCCAATATGCATTTTTTTATGTCTATGAAGAGGAAACAAGAATTACCTCTATATCACGAGATCAGTGATTAAGCTTTACATTAAATGTGTTGATAAAGAAGAAAAATGTGATGACATAAGCAATCAAACAGGAGAGATAAGATAAGCTGGAGCAGCACTGCCAGTCGTAAGGAGTAAAGTCTAAACTGCTTTAAAAGCTGGACACTGAAGTCAGAATCTGAAAATTTGGCGTAAACAACAATCAACTAGGAGGCCCTGCTGATGTCAGAATTTCAACTTAGAAAGTCAAATGAAAGGGTTTTCATTTACACCGGAGGTCATTACTCCAATGTGGGAATAGCATCACCTTCATCTGAATTATGTTACAGTTGCAAAATAAGATTCTTATAGGCTGTTATTTACTAGCAATAGTAGCACAAGTGCAAAGGTATTTCTATATTATATGACTCCAACACTGTGACACCATGCTCACTAACAGATTGTACAGTAATTTGTTTAGCACCTACAGCTGATCTTTTGCGGTGCAAACAGCAAGAATATATTGGTGACCATATCACTAAATATTTTTGCACAGCAGCCATATTGGATATTGAGCTCAGGGTTTGTGAGAAACCTCGGACTTTCCAAGTCAGAATTCCAGCTTCAGAGGGCATTCCATTTGTTTCTATTAAACTAGAACTCACTCATTTTACATCACCAAAGAACATGTTTTTAACCCATTTTGCAAAATTTAATAGCCCATGGCTGCCACAAGTGTAAAAATGGGGATAGCTGCAGTTATAATAAGGCACTACTCATTTTCCCTGTATCTCCCAAAAGAATCAGTAGCACACAAGTTACTGAAGTTGTTACAGTTTTTGAATGGTATAATGTGCGAATACTGTTGCAAGTAGTAATTAACCTGGTCATAGGGCCCACCAATTAGTAAATATTACTAGTTTTCCAACTTGCCTTGAAAACTCGGTTAAGTTGGGTGCCATTCCATTCCAAGATCCAATTTCCCACTCTTTAAGTAAACAGGACACAGCATGATCATCTTTTTTACACCTTTCAAATCTAAGAGTTACTCCATTTTTATTTCATCGTCTCTTACAAGGCATCACCTTTAAAGAAGGTTGTGAAACTTCATGTGACTCCTTTAAAGCTGTTGCTCTTAAATGTATTATAACCTCAGTAAATGTCCAGTTTTTTAAGCACCATGATGGCACACATTACAGAACAGTTGTACAACAGGATATTTCAGTTTGTTATGTTATAGCATAAAGCAAGCAAAAATGTGAATAATCTCTTACAGTTTAATGATGCATTTCAGTTTAAGATTCAGTTTTAAATTTGCAAGTTTGAGGCTGAAAAAAACAACAACACAAAGGTCCCTAAAAGACTAATTCTGAATGGGATAGTCAGAGTTAAGTTTTGAGGTCGGGATGAACCCAAATCTAGAAAATACAGTGGCAGGTGCATAGTGATGAGAAAGATATAATCAGGAACTTACACAATGGACAGAAGATAAACAGGATATGGGACCAATGTAGACACATCAGAAGAAGCCAGCAGTGAACAATGAAAACCAGGGAACTTGAATACAAAGTAGGTGTAATTAGTGACATGGAAACCAGGTGAGTTCAGTCAGAGTAATGCAGAACAGTTGAGGAGAGTCTAACCAGAAGAAACTGGGGGATGGTGACAATAGAACACTGAATGAACTCAGAGGGACAGAACCAAAACACAAAACGATTTACAAACCAAGGGAAAAGACTAACACTAAAAATTATAGGCTTAACTAAAATATTCAGAGAACAGAACACAAATAATAAGAAGGGACACAACACAATAGAATATATTAGCATGACAAGACCTCATTGACAGAAATAAATGATCCTAAATGATCAAAATGCGAACACACGTGAAAACCAAAAACACACACATCTATAAATCATGACAAGAGATTTTTCCCCAAACCTGATGTTAAAATTCAATAAGGCCAATAGATCCAGAATAAAATTGTTTATTTGCTCCTTGAATGGATTGCATCTCAATACATCATTGACATAAACAACCCCTTACCACATAGAATGACAATGTTAGCTTGTGTTGCTAGCATGGTCCCTGAACATATCAGTTCTCATACTCAGTTGGTTTTCTAACTTGGTATTGGAAACAGTTGGGTTTCATATAATTCCCAGTCAGATCAAGATTCGAAGGTAAAAGGAAATCAGCTTAGGTAGCCTCCAGCACTTCCTGCTTTACTGTTGGCTGCTTCAGTTTGTATTGGAAGGTCTTGAATTTTTCTTGACTGCACTTATCTTTTGAGAGGTTTCTGGAGCGCTTGAATAATACATGTTTTTGACTGTTAGTGCTTATTAGCTTCACATCCCATTTAATAGTTAACAGTAAAATTTATTTTGAGTACCAACAGTGGCAGACCAAGTACTATCACTAGAATTGCATCGAAATTTGTGTTAGAGCTTCAGCAATTGCATAGTATTTCCTCAGTTTTTTGCAATTTGCAATAAAAACAAGATCCCTTTGATAATTTGCATCTCAGCAGCTTATATGCTTTTTAGGGAAATCCAGCTACTAACCAGAAAACATTTTTTGTACCCGATTAAAGAACTGTTATGCAGTATATATAAAATGTATTGTAAAATATAGAATAATAACCATTTTTTGTTTAACAAATCTTAAGCAATGCTTATGAAGCCATGGACCAAGTCACAAGTAAGTCTCAAGTCTTACACTCAAGATAAAATATTTGTCTCTCAAGTCAAGTTCAAAGTGAAAACGTGGAGGTTCCAGTCCCGAGAGTCTTAAGTTTAAACAAGTCATTAGACCTCATATGTAATCTAGTTAAACAATAATGATAGTTTTTAAAAACAGGTGGTGCAGATGTGTATTTATTTGGCAGAATAAGCATCAAGTTACAGTTCCCAAAAAATATTAACCCAGAATGACAAATTGGAGATTTCTATGTTTAGGGGGACATTGTATGTTTGTGTGTTGTCTAAATAAAAGAGAAAAATTACCTACATTATGGAGGAAATTAAGCGCAAAGGACAGCTTTGTTGTTTGGGCAATTGAAAAATGAGTCTTTTGAGTAGGTTTTTTGTTATTAGATTACAGGAATAGTTATATAGCAAATGCATTTAAGTACGTTTTTATTTCAAAACATCTTATAGTTAAAACTTTACAAACAATGATTTAGTGTCACGGAGTGACATTTTTGGACTCTGTGGCTTTGTGTTTGTTTACCTTTTGCTTAGATGTTTCTATTTCGGTTTTTGTATCATGTTTTCTTTTCTCCTTCTTCCTCCTCCTAGTGTTTGCTTCTTAAGTTCTTTTATGGTTGTTTTCTTATTACTTTGTATGGTTTATTATTATTATTATTATTATTATTATTGTAATTATTATAGTTCTTGGTCTTCCCTGGATTCTCTAGTTTTATTTCTCTTTAGT
>JAHUTJ010052117.1:0-10731 GCA_036250325.1 Characodon lateralis | reverse complement strand
GTCCCTGGATGGACTCTGAGGAGATCCGAGCCACAGACATCCAAAGCCCCCCCCCAAAGCACAGGAACCCCGGGAGAACCACCGCCGGGACTACTGCAACCCCCCCAGAGAAGAGCAGTGGAGAGTCCCAGGGGAACCACCCAGCAGCAACAGTGCAGAAGCCCCAGGGAGCCACAGCGACGAGCCCACAGGCCCTGCCAGCAGCCGTCCACGCCCGAGCAGATCCAGCCATGGATCCAGAGGCCCAAGACCCCGGGACACACCACACCCCAAGCAGAGGCCCGACAGAGCCCAGGGGGCCAGGCCCCGGCAAGCAGCCACCGGGAGTGAGCCAGCACGCACCTGGCCCTGGACACCGAGAACCACAAGTACACCAGCGGGCAGAGACCCCAACCACCGGCAGGCGGTGTGGCAGGGAGGAAGCTGATCCATTAGAGGGAGCAGTCCAAGACCCAACCAGTCGCAAAAAAAAAAAAAAAACAGGCACACACAGTCACAATCACCCACTCCCACCCTCATGCATACACATAAAATCATTCACACCCAACGTAAAGACAAACAACAATGGACGTCATACACTCACTCACACTCCCCATACATACTCTATACTCCAAGGTCCATGCGCCTAGGCACCCCCTAGGGGCAACCAGCCCCCGGACCCAGGAGGTGGTCCCCTTCCCTCCTGGGGCAGAGACAGGCAGACAGCGCCAGCACCTCCCAGACCCGGGTGACCCCGGCCTGGCTCCCGCCCCCCCGCCCCAAACCCAGTCCCCAACAACCCCCATCCACCTCCGGAGAGGGGGCTATGTACAAAAGAGGTGTCCACATGGCTCAAAGCAGACCGCCAACCTGAGCCGCCCCAGGACGGAGCAGTCCCGATCCCCCAATGAGCTCCGATCCCAACCCCATGAGTCTCGCACCACCAGTGAACCCCAACAAGAACCTCCCCACAGGGCCACCCCCAACAAGGACACCGATATCGAACACATCCCCCCGAACCCAAACGCCACAAATCCCCTCCCCCACAGGGGNCCCAACCCCATGAGTCTCCCACCCCCAGTGAACCCCAACAAGAACCTCCCCACAGGGCCACCCCCAACAAGGACACCGATATCGAACACATCCCCCCGAACCCAAACGCCACAAATCCCCTCCCCCACACGGGCACACCCCCACAGGTGAACTCCATGGCCGAGAAGCCGATGAAGCCACACCCAGACAGCGCAAGCTCCACACACAGCCCCGCTCTAAGAACCCCCGCCGCACCCCGCTCCTCCACCACACCGCGCCGCAACGGCAAGGCAAGGGCCCTACGCAACTCCCCCCCCCCCTGTATTGATGCTTTTGATAAAGTAGTTGATCACTAATCTGTTTTAGGTAACAGGTATTAATATTTCCGCTGTACGTTTTGGTATAAGGAGGCTCTAAGGCCCCATGGTGCAGCTTTTCAGGGTTCAATTCCCCACGTTGGATCCAATGCTGCAAATCCAATACCCCCTCCTTCCTCCCTTTGCCAGTTTCCCATCTGAGCACTGTTTATAAAGGCAACTATCACCACAAGATCCTCACAAAAAGAGTATAAGCAGGCTCTCAGCTACAAAGCCAGTAGTCCAAGAACTCTGACAAGGTGGTATCAAGCTAAACAAACAAACCAGACACTTCTGAACACCACAATCATCTGGCTGGGGACAGGGAACTGCTCAATTGTTTTTTTTTTCTGTAAGTAGTGACAGCAGGAATATTGTCGAATACGAATGCATTCAATGGACAATATAAAAAGTTGGATTTTCATTAGTGTTCACTTTTAAAGGTAAT
This sequence comes from Characodon lateralis, assembly GCA_036250325.1. Lineage (NCBI taxonomy): Eukaryota > Metazoa > Chordata > Actinopteri > Cyprinodontiformes > Goodeidae > Characodon > Characodon lateralis. Next base: position 8,916 of record JAHUTJ010052117.1, on the reverse strand, counting down.
TTCACTCTAAAACAGTAATATTAACCATTAGATGTTTTATCAACCATTAAAACCTGTAACTGTTTCATCCCCAATCTAAACTGCATACACCAATGAACATCCAGTGTTCATTTATGAATATTATAAATAAGCACCTAGTTACTTGTATCATTCACAAAGTGGACTGGTCCACAGATGAATGCACTAAAAGGGGTGAAAGTTCCATTTATCCAATTTTATAAACCTTTTATGAGACACAGTTGATTAATATTAGGTTTTGTGTAGTGGCAGTAAAAGGGTGATGGAAAAAAACTCTATAAACCGGTCAGTAGAGTGAGTTCAGAGCTTTAGTTTTCTATGAACACCGGAGAAGAAGTGAGTAATAGGAGGATGTAACTGATCTTTGAATAACCCTTTGGAAGGGCCCTTGTTGCTCTTTTAGCGGTAGCTATAGTACAGTGCTCCAGCTACAGGAAAATCACTGAGTCATGCCCTTTATCTAAACTGCTTCCTGATGTTGTAAGACCAGCAGCCTCTAAACCCCGATGATGGGGGCCTGAGTTTGTTTAGACTTGAACTTAAGTCACACAAACAAGAACTGACTTCAATTCTTTAACAATAAATGCTTATTTCCTTTTCTCATGAGTTAATATTACACCATATGGAATTTCACAAATAATGTACAGCAGTAACCAAAAGCACTGCAGTGTTATTGGCAGACTAAAAGGCTTGATGTTTATTTTAGTGATCGATTTAGACACCTGACACCCGACAGACTCGTCATATAATGACGTGAGACTTGTATTAGACTTGGGTCAAATAACTTTAGATCGGACTTGGAATTGATGCAAATAATTTAATACTTGTCTGGGAGTTTCCATGTAAAGACTTAAGACTTGATCTGATTTTGGGGCAAATAACTTGAAACTTTTCTTAGATTTGAAAAACTTGTGACTTTACTTAGACTTGCCTCTTAAAGACTTTCGACTTTACTTGGACTTGTCCAGTCACTGACTTAAGATATGAAGCTTAACTTGAATATGGGGGGCAATACCTTGAGATTTTGCTTGGACTGGCTCCTTGAAATGCCTAAAGCTAAAGTGGCTTTAGTGTTTCAGTCTGTTTGGCCCTTTATTTTACCTCTGTGTTCTTTAAGTGACACCAATGTATCCACACCTTTTTTTTCTTGTACTTTTTCCTGCATATACTGTTTATTATCCAATAACCCCCTATTTTAGCTTTTAAATACCATATAAATCTAATTTTCTGTATAATTACCACAATAGATTACTCTCCAATTACTGTATAGTTTTTTTTTTTTTTTTTTTTGCCAAGTGCACATATGCAATGCTTTATATAATTATCTGTGTGCAGTACCTCATGCTTTAACTTGCTGGGCAGATTTCCTTCTGGCTTCTAAATGCTCACTTAATTACACACCTGGTGCATTTCTTATTTTGTGAACTTAGTGCACCAACAAATGAATTTTCTTGCACCAAGACTTAAAACTGGATATTTTTTTATTGGCTTTAATGTAGCAGATCAGTATTAACTGTTGTCTAAGTGAACAGGTTATATGTTGCTGTTATTATGTGGCAGAGCCTACAAATCATGGGTGTTTTTGCTAATGTTGAGGTTGGATGTTTGAGCTTTGCAAATTTTTAAGGCTTTGGCCAAAGGTAACTGAACAGTTCAGAACATTCAGTTTTTGACTTTAATCTGCAGATGTGTGTTGACATTAAGCTCTGTGCCATCACAACACAGTATTTTTTGATTGTTTTGGAAACATATGTAACACCAGATGTTAACACACATACTCACCACTATCAGCTTAAAAATTTATCAAAGACACATGTTTACACCAAATGTCAGCAGGGCCAAAATGTGTTTATTTATGCAGTTTTTAATCCTTTGTTTAATTTATAGGTTTATATGCCTTTTCCCTAACAGTGTTTTATCTGGTTCTCTTCCAGCTGAGTCAGTGAGAACATCGTCATGAGATGGGGAGGCTGGTGACTGCAGGCTGTGGTGCTGGGTGATGTGGTTAGCAGCTGCCGGTCCTCAGTGACCTAAACTGTGCTGTGGAATTGCCTCTGGGAATAATTGGATGAAGTGTTCAAAGGAAGAGCAAAACGGAGAGGTTGGAACGTCAGTAGGCAAGACTTTAATCAATGCATTGCATCAGATGACCATAAAAACACCAGCTGGAGATTGATGCTGTTAACTTCCCCCAGTATTTAAGTTTGTTTGGCTTGTTAACAGGTTTTTGAGCTCTGTGGCTTTTTTTCCCTTTCTTTTACAACAATCTTCACACTCAGTCATGCTGATTGTTGAAATCGCATCTGGTTAAGAAACACAGCTAGCAAAATACATACAGGGGTTTGGTCACTCTTTGAACTCGAACCAACATAAACCAAATATACATCTACAAAATATTTCTGTTAGCTACAGACAAGGACAAACTTACAGCTATCAAGTCTTAGAATCAATCTTTTTGCAGCACCAGCATAGTCTCTGACTGAAATGTTTAGAAAAATCCTACCTATAATTTGAGCTAATTTGTTAAGTGGGAGCAAAATCCCACAATAAGAAGAGATGTTTTTAGCAACAACTCCTGTGGCACAGTTATTGACACATCTGTTGTTAATAGAGTAATAGAGAACAGTTAGTGTTCTTCTAAATTAATTAACAAGGTTGGAGCATAAAAAGAGAAGGATGTTTGACTTTGCTTCACCCTTTTGCAAGCTCAGCTCTTCCCTGCTCTCTATTATGCTCAGGGAATCCATGATGACATCTACTGAAACAAGTATTCCAGAAACTTTGGGTGAGAAACAGGCCCACACCATTACACATCATCCACCTCACTTGAGAGTCGACATGAGCTGCTTTTTCACATGTTCAGCCTTTGTTTGACACCAGACCTACCTGAAATGTTTGTTGCCAACAGCTCAATCTTAGTCTCATCTGACCACATAATTCCAGCTAAAGTCTCTGTACAGTTTCACAAACTCAACCTTTGTAACGATAGGATAGTAAAAGCTTTTTTCTGACATGCCTCCAAAACAACCAACTTGCACATAGATACCTTGGTGATCCCAAGAAGCTACTCCTGCAGTTTAAAACAGTTTTGGAGAATTTCTTTAATTGTAATTTAAGATAAAGTGACTAAGGGTAAGAGTTCTCTGTGTCAACAAATATTTATAACCCAGAGAAACAGACAACCATGGTTCTCTAATTAAAGGCTCATAGACGTTTGGAACAAAAGTAAAAAGTGAAATAATATTATAAAATAAAATTTCCAAATGTGGGATTTTGCACCTGCTTAAAAAATGTACTCAGAATAAAGGTTGGATTTTTCATATTTTATCAGTGAGATGATGCTTTTGCAATACAAGCAGAATGTATTTACTTACTTTTACCAGAGGGGCCAGACACTTTACATGCTTGATAAAGAGCACAACAGATGCTCTATTATAGTCAACAACAACACAAATACTACAAACAAGTCTGGACATGGTCTGCTACGTTTGACCAATAGTTTTTAAACAATTTCAAAGTTTGCTTTAAAATTTCCAGACCTTTCCAGTGCCTTTCTTTTTTTTTGGAGAAAGATCTTTCAAAACCAGCTTTTAGCTAATAAGTTGTGCCTTATGTGGAAACATTTATTTTGACATTTAGATTACCTGCCCTTCTTCAAAAATTAGGGATCTTGAATTTAATAATATTCAGTAAAAAAAAAAAATAATATTCAGTGAACAACATGTCTGCAGCTGTGTTCACCACTTTTTAATGATCTTTTCAAGTAAAAACTAATTTGTTTGTGTCCTTAATAAGAGGACATTGGCAGTTCAATGTTTACACAACCAATGTAAGTGTTCTGAATGTCAGTACATTTCTACATGTCAGACTTTACACGTTTTGTATTTAAAGCCTTTTGCAAATATTTTTCACCAATATTCCATCCAAATAAATGGTTTACTTTAACTTATAAGCTTCATGTGTGTTTTTACCATTTAGTGCAGGCTGTCTACTTTTACCAGATGTAGAAAATGAACTGAAAACTCCTTGCTGTTGTCCAGTCTGTTTTTCTCTTGAAGGACTAATTTCTCATGCAACATGGCAATCAGCCTGAGCGGAGCATGCAGGAGGATGGGAAAAACATGAGCAACTCAGCTCTTTGTTTGTGTAGTTAACACAGAGAGAAGAAGGCACGCAGTCTGTGAGTGTGTTTCTGTTACAACAGAGCATGGGAGCCAAGAAGAGAGGGACGAAACCGAACAGGAAAGAGGGTGTGTGAAAGAAGCAACGATGTAGTGTGTCAGGGTGTGAACAATGGAGCGGTATTTTGGTGCCTATGAAGTTCAATGTGTTCTTCTTGTTTTGGACTTCAGCAAAAGTTAATCCTGGCAGTAAGAAACAATCTCAAACTGAGGAAGTTCTCTGTTGTGTTTGTTATTCTCTCTAAATGGACTACAGTTCACTTTTTCTCAAGTTATTTCCACCATTTGCATAAATTGATTCAGTGTAATGAACATAGATAGATAGATAGATAGATAGATAGATAGATAGATAGATAGATAGATAGATAGATAGATAGATAGATAGATAGATAGATAGATAGATAGATAGATAGATAGATAGATAGATAGATAGATAATAAAGTATGTTTTTGTATCTTTGAATAGTTACACACCTAGTGACTCCTACTTAATCTGGAAAAATAGTCTGCTGTTGTATAATGTAACAGTTATATAGCCCTGTGACTGTTGCGAAGATTTGTCATCATTAATACAAGAGAAAAGCAATAATCCAAAGTTTCTTTTTGGTTCAGTTGCTAAATTTGCAGAGTCATAGCTCGGTTGAACCATCCATTCTGTTAGCTCGCAGCAGTAACGACTTGGGATCCTTTTAAGAAACCTTCGCTTAATCAAGATGACTAAATTACAGACCTATATCCAATCTTCCGTTCTTATTTAAAATTCTTGAGAAAATAGTTGCTAATCAAGTGTGCGAGCATTTACACAGCAATGATCTGTTTGAAGAGTTTCAGGTTGTCAGGTTTTAGAGCTCATCATAGCACTGAAACAGCACTGGTGAAAGTCACTAATGATATTCTCCTGGCCTCAAACAATAGACTTGTGTCTGTACTTGTTCTGTTAGATCTCAGTGCTGCATTTGATCCAGTCGATCACAATATTATGCTGCAGGGATCAGGGGAACAGCGCTAGGCCGGTTTAAATCTTATTTGTCTGACAGATTTCACTTTGTTCATGTAAATGATAAATCATTTTCAAACTCCAGTGTTATTTGTGAAGTACCACAGGGTTCAGTACTTGGGCCACTTCTCTGTACTATATATATGCTTCCAATAGGCAAAATTATCAGGCAGCATGGGATAAACTTCCACCATTATGCTGGTGATACATAGCTTTATTTATCCATAAATCCTGATGAGTCCAACCAGTTAGATAGACTACAAGCATGTCTTGAAGATATAAAAACTTGGATGACTTTAAATTTTTTGCTTCTAAATTCAGACAAGACAGAAGTTGTCGTCTTTCGACCGGAGTCTTCGAAAAGAAACTGCTTAGTCAATCAATTATAGTGGACGACATTAAATTGACCTCGAGTAATAAAGTAAAAAACCTTGGTGTTATTTTTGACCAGGACATGTCATTTAAATCCTATAATAAACAGGTTTCTAGGATTTCCTTCTTTCACCTCTGGAATATAGAATTATCCTGTCCAGGAGTGATGCTGTAAAACTAGTCTGAGCATTTGTTACTTGCTATTTTAACTCTTTACTATCAGAATGTCCACAAAATGCAGTAAAAAGCCTTCAGCTGATCCAAAATATCTCTGTAGTTATGCTACTATAGGCTTAGGCTGTTGGAGGACATGATGACCACTTTCACTCCCAGTTGCAGTTATTTCACCTTTAAACTTTATGCTCTCTCTCTGTTTTTTCTTTTCCTAGAAGCTACATCTGGATCGGTGCTTCTGTGTTCTTTTGTATCTCTGCTCTTTTCTCCTAAACCCCCAGTCGGTCATGGCAGATGGCCGCTCACACTGAGCCTGGTTCTCCTGGAGGTTTCTTCCTGTTAAAAGGGAGTTTTTCCTCTCCACTGTTCCTACATGCATGCATGCTCAGTATGAAGGATTGCTGCAGTCAATGTAAGTGACTGTCCACTGTCTCTACATGCTCATGCAGGAGGAGTGAATGCTGCAAGTCACTGACTCTATGCAAATGGCTGCCTTAGACTGCCTTAGATAGAAAAACTTTTTAAAACCTTTCATATAATAATACACTGAATTTGACTGCACAGTTTGATAGTTAGGATCAATTGGAATGTATGTACCTGACTTGAAATCTGTATGATTTGACTTAATTGACTTTGTAAGGTGCCTTCAGATGACATGTGTTGTGAACTGGCGCTATGTAAATAAACTGAACTGAATTGAATATAATATTTATGCTACCCCAACATTTCAAAATGTAGGTGGTAAACAATAATTTGATGTGCATGACAGTCCTTTCTTCTATTGAGGGTGTGGTGCTTCTTCTTGCTTCTCACATCTTCTCCACTGCGTTTCATCTGACCAATGAAATACAGTTGATTATTATGTATATATATATATATATATATATATATACATACACAGACAAACTCTAGGGGTCAAAAGGTTTCGAAAGCCTTTCTCATTTAATAGTTTTCTTTATGTTTATGACTATATTGTACGTAGATTCTCAATGAAGGCATCGAAACAGTGAATGAATGTAGCAAACAAAAATTGTAAAATAACTTTAAATATGTTATATTTTAGATTCCTTAAAGTTGCCGCCCTTTGCTGTGATGACTGAAATATTAACCTCTGGCCTTCTCTCATTGAACACCTGAGTTCTTTCAAGACTCTTTGGAAAACCATTTCAGGTGACGGCCTCATGAAGCTCATGGAGAGAATGCCAAGAGAGCAAAGCAGTTATCAAAGCAAAGGGTGGCTATTTTGTAAAAATATAAAATTATTATTATTTCTCATTTGTTATTTTACACCTTTTCTTTACTACATAATTCCTTGTGTGTTCATTCACAGGTTTGTTGTCTCTGGGGAGACCCTACAATTTAAATAGTCATGAAAATAAAGTGAGAAAGGCGTTCTAAAACCTTCGACCGATGGTTTTATGTGTAACAGTGTATGTGTAACAGGAAAATAAGAATCACAGATATAATGCTACTATACTCCTTGATATTAAAAGCCTGCCTGAAAAAAAAGGATTTCCAGATGCCTGGGTCAGCGGTGGAGTGAAGGTCTAAGGGAAGTCGGTTCTGAGTTGCTGCCACTGAAAATGCCTGGTCACCCCAATGCTTGAATCTACTCCTTGGAACATCTAATAAATCTAATAAACGTTGATTTGATGACTTCAGGGATCTGCCATGTTCTGAACCATGTAGAAGTTCATATAAATAAAGTAGGACCAAGTAATTAAGAGCTTTAAAAACAAAAAAAATGTTTAAAATCGATTCTAAAAAGGACAGAAAGCCAGCGTAATGACGATGAGACAGGGGCGATGTGCTCATGTCTAAAGGTGTTGGTTAAAAGATGGGCAGCTGCATTCTTGAAAAGTTGAAGACGTTTCAGGGGTGGCCGAGACCATTGCAATAATTGAGTCTTGAGCTAAAAAACCATCAAGCAAGTCAGGACGGTTTGAAAAAGGTTTCACTTTAGCCAGAAGAGGTAAAAACATGTTTTGACTAAAGAGTGGATTTGTTTATTGAATTTAAACTCCTGGTCAAATATTAACCCTCAGTTTCTAACAGTGATATTTAATTTAAAAGGCAAAGCATTGACATCTATGGTGGCATTGTTACCAAATAAAATATATTAAGTCTTTTGTTCATTTAAGATTATAACGTATTTACTGAGCCACTGTTTAACAGCAGTAATGCAGTCCAGGAAAGAGAGAAAAAGCATTACTGCAACCTGGCTTTTGAGACAAGTAAATTTGTAAGTCGTCTGCATAAAAGTGGAAGGACAGTGCGCTGTTATAATTTCCCAGAGTGGCAACATATAGAGAAAAGAGAAGGGGACCTAGAATAGAGCCTTGTGGCACCCCACACAAAAGAGGAGCACTGGAGGAGGATAGATTATTGATCATGACAGAGAAGGTTCTATCTGTCAGATAAGAAGTTAAACCACTTCAGTACAGTGCCATGTATACCAACAAAGTTGTTCAAAAGAAACAGAAGGACACAATGGTTCACTGTTTCAAAAGCTGCTGTTATGTACAACAGAACCATAACAACAGGGCACTTACTGTCAACCGACATGGCTATGTCATAATGTAGCCTTAAAAGGGTGGTCTCAGTGCTATGTCATGATCTAAAACCTGACCGAAAATATTTGATAAATGTTTCTAAAAAAAGATTGCAATTGTATAAAAACTTTTTTTTTTAATTTTGGAAAGAAATTGCAATTAAGAAATATGTCTAAAAGTAGATCAAATTGATGAGTTCAAGTGTGTTTTTTTTAAGAAGAGGCCTAAAAACAGCATATTTAAAAGCAATTGGCACAGTTTCTGAGCAAAAACAGAGGTTCATTAAAAAATACAAGTGCAGACCTGTTGGAATTATGAATCTGAGAATGTTATTTAATATTTAAATATTTTATCAAATAATATTTTGGTCTGTTAAGGGTTGCCCTGTGAATACCAACCCAGTAAGGTGATGGTATTAGGACAAAATTGAAAGGTGTGAGACGAGCTCTGACATTATTGAATAGCATAAACTCTGCACACACAGGAATGAATTCACACAATATCTTAAAATACAAGAATTTATTAACAAAAATAAGTCAACTCAAAGTCAAACATATTTCAATCAACAAACTCTTTACTATGCTAAAACAATCCAACTAAACTACCAAGCAGAATTCAAGAAT
>JAHUTJ010052115.1:0-10736 GCA_036250325.1 Characodon lateralis | reverse complement strand
ATAATTCCACGTGTTAATTCATAGTTTTGATGCCTTCAGTGTGAAGCTACAATATTCATAGTCATGAAAATAAAGACAACTCTTTGAATGAGAAGGTGTGTCCAAACTTTTGGTCTGTACTGTAGGTTGGAGTTAGCTGATGAATATTTAGACATACTATTACTATGCAATGAAATATTTTACTACACAATCAAAATGTAACAAAACCACAACAAAATCATCAAGTGTCTTGTTCTTATGTTACATACCAAGTTTAGCCTAGAAGTCTATGAACCATTTAGACATGGTTCAAGTGTATTTTCGACATAAAAATGCTCACTGGGAAGATGATGGGGGAAAAATGGCAGCTTATAAAATAAAAAAATTAAAAAGTTTCATTACTTGATATTTTGTCAACCAATAAAACTTTAAATTGTCCTTCCTTTTTTACTTATTTATTACAGAAATCCCCATTTTAATCAAAGCAAGTCAAATTACCATTTGCTTTATGTTTGTCTGTGTATGAGTCAGCTTTGAAAGAGCTTCTGTGCTCCTGCTCTCCCATAACGTGCTGAAGGTAAATGACACCTGCGGGTGTACAACAGTGCATACATATGATGCTGTTCACCCTGTGGGGCCCACAATTGTAGTGTCCTGTTACATAAGCAGGCTAATGTTACACAGGAAGCCCATGTAACTGGCACCTCAATATCAGTCACTCCTCTGAAGAAGGAAGAGGAAGAACTGGTTAGAGGTTATGATGGGAGGGAAAGACAGTTAAACAGAGATGTGATTTAAAAGGGAAACAAATGAAAATGGATTAAAAAGCTTGTTTAGAGCATGAATACATTTAGTTAGTTATATTGGGACAGTTTTAGCAAACTCCAGTACAGTTTTAGTATCTGTTGGCCATGTTTTCAGGTTTTCTGAGATGTGGCTCAGTTGAAGCCCAACTCTCAATTTCCCTATTTAGGGTCCAGAAACACGAAAACTGTCCTACATGCCACACATTTCCCTATTTCTTTTCTAAACACTTTATTTTTCCTTAAACGGAATTTATAATTTCTCCCTCAAGGAACCAAGGAAGAATAAACAATCCTCCTCCATAATCCTTCTGTAAGTAGCTAATGCAAGCTTCTGTTTTCTCTCACCTGTCCCCACAACTTTCTAAAAAGCCATGTTTTGTTTTGTTTTTCCATTTTCTTACATTTCTTATTTTTGACAAACTTTTCCTGTCTAGGTTATGTTAACACTTTTGTGCAAGAGATAGTTTGTGTATGAACAGTTCTGGACACTTGTTTTGTCCATGCAAAACTAAACTGAGATGATTTTCCAACCCGTTTACACCAGTTACTAACCAATAAGTGCATGCAACATCCCCAGTGAAATGTACTTAATTAGTTGGGTCTCTTGGTAGTTGGTGCTTTTACGAAAAATAGAGATAAATAATCATAAAATTGCTCAAATCTCATGTATGTTGTAGAGTATCATCTGAACATTTCTTTATTGCAACCTTTGTCTTGTAATTGTAGCCAATAGTAGATATTACATATGAGGAGCCCTGAACACACACCTATGATGACTATGAGCAGCATCTTTCTAGTGTCTATTATTTATTAAGGTTACATAAGCACCTGCAACCGAATTCCTTAGGGACATTTCCAAACCTTCAGGTTTCTGCTAAAAAGCTGGTGATGGAGATGGATTTTATTTTTCAGTATTGTAATAAGTCTAAACATCCATTTAAAAATTCATAAGAATTACCTCATGAAAGGGAAATTCAGATTTTGGAATGACCAAGCTAGTGTCCATAATTAATTCTGTCAGAAAAATTGCTTTCAGGTGTGGTAGCACCTGAAGACGTCTGTCCTCACAGTCTGACAGATAGTGGAGGAGTAGAGTGGAGAAATGCTGACAAGTGAAGATGTGGCAGACTCTTGCTATAGAAGACTGAAAGCTGAATTTGAATCAAAAACTGCTTTTACAAAGTATTAGTTTAAGGGTGTTAGTTTAACAGTGGTGTGTGAAATTTAGAGCGCCACTTTAGATGTTTATTCCTTGACATCTGAATGCAATGAAAGGGTGAGGCAGGCTGACACTCTGGTCCCCATCCACCCTTCCAAAGACTGACTTGCAGGCTTGAAATTTAACGTAATTACCCCACCAGACCACGTGAAGAGACCTATGCAGAGCTTTTTCAGGCTAGTTTCAATTACTGCTCTATTTTCTGTTGCCTTTATCACTCTGATCAAGACACATAGATTAAGGTTGTTTCATTTTGCAAAGCAAAAACCTGACAAGTTGATCAGTACACTTTAAGTTTTGTATGAGTTGCCTTTATTTGGGGTTTGGATCATCATCATGGATTCTGAAAACTGTGTTTTTATAGTTGTCCCAGTTTTCCAAAAGATTATTGACCAATATTCTTTTTTCGAATAGACACATTTGAGATATATTCTTATTTATGCGATTTATAGCAGTACATCTGTTTGATTGCAGTGTTTCTGAAAGAAGCCAAGATTCCCTGTTAAAAAGACAGCTTGCCAAGATGAGTAGGTGTTAACTCCTAAAATGACACTGAGTTGATATAAAAATAGTCTGCCTGCTTTCATCAGCAGTTGGAAGCAGAAAAAGAGCACACATTTCCACACCTGGTCCTGCTTTCAGCCCAGGTTTAGCCAATAAATATCTTTAATCAAGATCAGTTGATTGCTTTAGTCAAACAAGCATATTCACTGTCGCTTGGCCTGGCCTCCTGCCATTGTTCATCCTATCATCTAAAGTATCTGTTGGTATGCGTCCATAATGTTTAAGTTGTTTTTAAAGTTTAAGAAAGTGGTAATAATCGTCTTGCCTGCTTGGCCTAGCTGTGGCGAAGTGAGCCCATAACCCTTTAGAGACGGCAGCTGCCAAACTGCCAAAGGAGCCGAGATAATTGAAATGACTGTCTGTGTAAACTCTGCCTTTCATCTGCCTAATTATTCACTGTCCTCATTTGGCAAAAACATGCCTGTGCATTCACATTAATGTGGAAAGTCTGAGAGGCCGCTGTACGTTTCCTGATTAGCGTCTGTGTGTGCGCGCTCTTCAATCTCTTCACTGTTCATCAGGGGCACAAAATGTATGTCAACTGAATGTGCAGATTTTAGAGTGATCATGGGAACGTATGTATGAGAGTTTAGGTAACCGATGATGGGGTTCTTGAAACTGTGAGACAGATTGGCACAGTTCCAGTGTGAAGTGGGTGATTAGAGCTGAACTGATACCAGCACGCAGAAAATTGTGTGGCAATGAGAACGGGTGGGACGCGCACTGAATGGATGTTGACAGCTAACCATATACAGCTCATGTTATCCTGTTGTCTTTTGCAAACGCAGCTTCAGAATAGAACAATCTTGATCTAAGAATTTCCAAATATATGATCTTTAGACACAATCAGAAAACTTCAGTGTTGTAAAGAGATATTAACTGTTTCCAGATTTCTTCTGTTTTTGCTTTTTTTTTTTTTTTTTACATGTAGATGTTTCAAATCATAAAACAATTTAAAAAATCACAAAAGATATTGTGAGTAAATACAAAAAGCAGTTTTCATATGCTGATTTCAAGTTTTAAGGGAAAAAGCTATCCACATCGAGAGGAGCCAGTTGAGGTGGCTCGGGCATCTATACCAGATGCCTCCTGGACGCCTTCCTCGGGAGGTGTTCCAGGCACGTCCCACCGGGAGGAGGCCCAGGGGACGGCCCAGGACACGNCTCTCGGCTGGCCTGGGAACGCCTCGGGCTCCACCCGGAGGAGCTGGAGGAGGTGTCTGGGGAGAGGGACGTCTGGGCGTCTCTGCTGAGTCTGCTGCCCCCGCGACCCGGTCCCGGATAAGCGGAACACAACGAGTACGATTTCAAGTTTTAAGGGAAAAAGCTATACAAACCAACCTGGCCTATATGTGAAAAAGTAGGTGGCCCGTAACCCTAATAACTGGCTGTGTTACCCTTGGCATCCTTGACTGCAATCAGTTGTTTGCGATAACTGGCCAATAATCCACTTCTCTCGGCAGTCCACTGAATATTTTACCAAAAGTCTCGGTGGACCATGTTGGCGTTTTGTGACAAAGGTCAGACGGGCCATTGTGTTTTTTTTTTTATTGTTGAAACATGAGCCCTGACCTTAACTGAGGCAAGTGAGGCCTGCCGTCCCTCAGATGACGTTCTGCTTTCTTTTGTGAGCTTTTGGAGGAGTTGTCGGGGTGTTTAAGGGGTAAAGACAATATTCACCGGTGTTCCATGTTCTCCATTTGTGAATAAAGGCTCTCACTGTGGTTTTCTGGTTGTTTTTTTTAACCCTTTCTAGGCTGATAAATGTCACTGACTGCGTTTCTAACCAATTATTCCATTTCTTTAGCTTAGGGCATGCTTTTTGAGAGTTTTTGGCCTACTTCATGCCACCATACAGGTTCTTGATTCTACATGTCTCGCAGTAAACAGGCATGTAGTTAATCAATGTTTATTCATAATTTAAAAATGAGGGTGATTATTGTTTCATATAGTGCTAGGTTGGTTTGGACAGCCTTGTCCCCCTAATGAAGGAATTTATGAAAATTGTTTTTTGTATTTACTAATTTTATCTATGTCTGATGTTAAGATTTAATTATGAAAAAAAAAACAAGAAATCTGTAAAGAATATATTTTTCTACGTCTTTGACTGAAATCTATTCAGGTAGGCAGAATAAATCAATGTTAACCTCAAACATTTTAAAGAAATATTTTTAAGTAGAATCAATAAGAGCCTCTTCAACATCCCTACAGGTAACCTAACCACTAACAAAATTCTCTTCCTGTTATCCACGGTAACCCTGGTAACAGTTTCCCTGGAGACAGGCTTTGGTGCATTTCTATGGTCCATTTAGCAAAGTCCTAATGCGAATCGCCCTGAACAGCTACAGCTTCGGCATAAAGCAGCAGTTTACTGCCGTAAGCAGCGTTGACGCTGTGGTTTGTGTTTGACCAGAGATTAGGCAGACCGGAGCCTTTATGCTCGTTCTGCTGTTCAACGATGATAAGCGCTGCTGCAGGCCATTGTGTCTGAGCCAGCAGCCTAGGGACATGAGAGTGTAAAGTTAAACTGACAGAAAGCATGTTTGTTTTTGTGTTGTTGTTTTTTTATTATTCCAAATGGGTGTGAGCCCCAAGAAAGCAAGGATGACATAAACATAAAGCATACATGTATTACAATGTTGCAAAACTCACAAATGTTTTTGTTTGTGTTGAAAGAAAGCCATTAAGGTCTAATTGCATCTGAAATGTAGTTTATTTAGACTATGTTTTAATAATCACAGTGACTTTTAATGCATTATGAGATTGGTCTTCTTTAATAAATCGATGGAAATAAAAGACACTGAATCTGCTAATCCTGCTGCAGACCCATGCTTGCAGGCACAAGATGATATAAGATTTCAGATTGTATTGGTGAGTTACAGTGCTAGATTCTATGTGATAGATCAACATTTAGCGCTGCATAATGAAGAGGTGGAAGGATGTTTTTTTTCTAAATGTGTTCGCAAATCTAAATCTGAAAAGTGTGGCAGGCATTTGTATTCATCCTCCCTGAGTCAATACTTTGCAGAACAACCTTTCACTGCAATCAGAGCTGCCAGTCTTTTGAACGTTTTGCACATCTGCACAGGGATTTTTTTGCCCAGCCTTCTTTGCAAAATTGCTTTCTAACATTTGAAAATGCTTTGTTCCAAATCACTCCATTGTAAGTATGTATGGTGGTTCTTTATTTGGCTCCATCTACCTTCCCATCAAGTCAACTGCCCTGTCCTTGCTGAAGAAAAATATGATGGCGCCACTAACATTTTCCATCATGGGGATGGTGTGTTCAGAATTATATACAGTGTTTGTATTCTGCCACCCATTCATTTAACATTTTAAATGTCTGTTGCCTTTTGGATCTGTTTTGAGTCATTCTTGTGTTGAGTAACATTCTGGTTAGAAATTGTGTGGTTTTCTGGTTTCTGTGTGTATTTTTCTGGTTTAGTCACTCAGTACCATTAGATTTCTCAGTGTCTCAGTATCCTGGTTCTGGTCTACTGTTGGGACCTGTATTCACTATAATGTATGACAGATAGTTAGGCAGTTGGCATAATGTTCTGTTTTCAGATACTGAACAGTGCTCTGTGAGATGTTCAGCTCTTCTGATATTATAAATTTTGTACCTAATCCTGTTTAAAACGTCTTCACAATGTTATCCCTGACCATGTCTGCTGTGTTTCTTGGTCTTCATGATTCTGTTGGTTCAACAGTGTTCTCTAAAAAACCTCTGAGACACTTAGAACAGCTGCGATTATACAGAGATTAAATAACACAAGTGGTCTCTGTTTACTACTGGCTGCACTCAATTTTATTTAGGGGTATCAGAATGGGGCTGAATGCCAATGCAAACCACATAGATTTCCATTAATAAGCTTTAAAAAGCATGCATACTCCCTTCCATTTAACAGATGCTTCATGTGCTACCACAGTCTACCACATCAACACATGAAAACATTAAAGTTTGTTCTTGTAACATGACAATGTTTTAAAAAGTTCAAGGGGAATTAAGATTTTTGCAAGGGACTATGTGGACCATGAAATCTTACACTTAAGTTTAATGCAGCCAGAAAAGGTCTGAATTTTATCAACAAATACCCCCCACAAGAAAGCAAACGTGTCTAGGTGTGTAAAACCCAGAACTTAAGACAAGTAGGTTTTCCCCTCAGGGAAAATATTGCAACTCTCATTTTGAATTTGCTCAGGTTTGTCCAAAGGTTTTTCTGTTACAGCAGCCAAAATGGTTAAAAATGGCATTACTGAATAGTAACATAGTTAGCTACAATCACTTCAAGGCCTCCAGTCAAAAATGCACATGGGATGGTATGGAGGCATTCAATTCCTGACCAATGAATTTTTCCTGTCAATCTACTAAAGCATAGAGACCACAAGTGCCACAATAATAAAAAAAAAAAACTATGAAAAAAGTTCAAAACTTAGATTGAAAGAACATGTTTTTAATGCATTAATGCACAACAGTGTAGCAGAAAGAATCTGAAAGCTTTGTTGTTTCACTAATGCCTGGTTCATACATCAAGATTTTAAAATTGTCAGTTTATTTTCCAAACCTGAGAGACCTCACACGTGACAATAAAAAATCATAGATGTAACTGGTTTGATCGTACAGTGTTTTGTGTGCAGCCACACGGCAAGCACAACGGCACACAAACAGATTTCAGTCAAGAACATTCAGATGTCAGATGGGAAATCTCGCAAACCCTCTCGAGATCAAACATGGGTTCAGAGTAATTCTCCTCAGTGTTTCCACCACCTCGCTTTATAGCTGTACGTCACATTTAACAAGCTTGTTTGTCCTCAGGGAACACCATGTATGGTACGATATCGGGCCAAGACAATCCAAAATGTTAAATATTCCCGGTTTGAGGCGGGAGCAGTCCCGATCTCATAAGATTATCTTAAGAGCCATCAAAATGGGTGGGGCATGTCGGAAGTGGAAAATCGGATCAAAAACCGGCATAAAAATCCTGCCGTGTGAACCAGACATGTGGTAACTTTCTGTTCAAAATAGCGAAATTTCCACAATGAGGTCATAAGTGTGGCAGAAGTGGTGTTGTTTGTCATTTGACTTGTTCCTTGGAGACAGTCTGAGCAGCACTACCAGCAGCGAGGTAATATTATCTGCAAGACTCTGGGGGTTGTAGCCAGGGCGATGTGATCGGAGATCACATCATGCCTGAAGCATACACTCACTGATTGTTAACCATTATACTGTACAGAATAAATGATCACACTGAAATTGTGCCTTGTGTCTAGGGCACAATTTGAGGCTTCCTGCTATTTTGCCAGTGACTATGTAGCGATTTGTAAAGTTACTTGCCTCCCATAGAAAAATCCACCTGCATTATGCTAATGTGGTAGTTTTCTTACTTTACATTTGTCTGAAAACTTTCCATGTTTTAGCTTCTGCACCTTGTAAATTCAGTCAGTTTCTCACAGAATGAAGACTGTTTTTAAAGCGGTCTGGTATATACTGCTGCGCTATCTGATCAAATTCCCATTATGAATGGCTCTTTCACCGTTCATGTCTCATTAACAGTATATGCCATTATCACTTCCTAATTAAAGCCTCTGCAGGTTCACAATATAAAAAACCTTTTGTTCGAAGCATTACGGTGGGAAACAAGAAATCTAATACTGTTGAAGGAGTATGACATCGAATTTCATTTATAGCCCTTTGAATATACTTGTGTTGCAGTTCCTTGTTTCTTATTTACAATTATTTTTAACTGACACCAATAGATGTCAGATTAGAGCAGGCAACTTTCAAGAATTTGGTTAAAAAATGCAAAATTTCCCTCACAAATTACTGTCATGGTGGTTTAACGTGTATTAAACATGAGCATTTTCAGCTGATTTTGTAAATTAAATCTCATGCAAAGTACACTGAATAAATGTTTATTCGTAATCCATTATGAAACTACAACTTCGAGGTGTGATCAACAGAGTTATGGCCATCAAATTTCAAGGCTGAAAGTTTGTTTTATGTTGTGTTGTTACTTTTCAGCCTTTAATTTTGACATATGAATCATTTTGCCCGTTCAAAGTTTTATACTTTAGTAGTTTTGGTCTTTCATACCTCAGTTTTACTGACATAAAAAGAAGCCACGGGATGTTTATACCGACCTTCTGTCAGTGTGTTCCCATCTATTTCATTTCATCCCTGCCATGATAACCAATAATAAAAAATTTTTCAGTACAGTAATTTACTCAACTGTCTTTTGTAAGGAAATCCGGCCTCAGTTAATATATCTATAAACCGAGAGTGGCTAATGGTTATTTTAGTTTTATTACGGTTCAATCTTTCCTATTTCATAAAGCTCAACTGGACAAATGTTTTTATTTTTTTATTTCTTTTGGTGCAGAATGGAAATAGATCCAGATGATATGGGAACATATAGGTATGAACTGGGCCTTTGAGGGCTAAACTGACTCAGAGCCCAATCATTTGAGCTAAAAAGGCATCTAAACTCAATAATGGAACCAGTGTTATGTTAGCAAAGGTTATTATATTAGATCTTGAGACACTTTGGTTTTTTTACTGGGACCCTGTCACAAAGAAACAATTTGATCTAATTTATTTTCCTGAACCTTGTTCCAATATTAACGTGGGCACCATTTCGACTGGCATAAAAGCATTTCAGGTCCTGTTAGGTCTGGATTTCTCCCATTTTTTGTTTAATCACATGATTTTCTCCTGCTGTTCATCTGACATTGATAAACGGTATCCCCTTTTTTAAGACTTCCCAACATCATGGCCAATTACAAGGACTTGACTAAAAATGTGTGATAAAATAGCAAGTCATAGTTTACAGGTCCTTTCAAAGATATAAAAGAGTTGGTTTTCTGTCTGGTAAATTCATGCATTTAAAACCCACACATTACTAATGATGAGCTACCGACTGTTTTCTAGAAAACCATGGAAATTTAAGTGGCAGCTTCAGTGTAGATAAATTAATGAGGTTGCTCTCCGCCCACACAGAAACACGCGCAATCATCACGGCGCTCATAGGGCATTACTTAGCGTGTCAGAGGACCGAGGTCTGCCCTCAAGATTTACCACTGTGGTCCGATTACAGACTGGCTCCTGCTCTGGCAAAGGAAAAGAATGGAGAGAGCAAGAGAAATGAAGAGGAAACAGGATAATAAGTTCAAAAAGAAACAAACACTTCTTTATGATGAATAAAAAGTGCTTTCAGAAAGTTTATCCCTAAAAAAAAATCCTTTAAGCTTCTTCTAAAGCATTTTCATTTCTTATAATATGTCATTATATTTGCTTGTAAAAACAGCTTTCTAATGAGCAGCATCCATTTTCTTGAGTGAAGCTGATGATATAGCATGCTTTATTATTCATCAGAATGTCTGTGTGATTTTTCAGCAATTTGAACACTTATTTCCCAGATATTGCTTCAGGAGCTGGGATAATGAGTCTCTTTCCTGATAAATCTAGCAGCTTATAGGGAGATCACAGAATCAAAGGTTTGTCTGCTAGGATAAGAACAGTGGGTCTGCCTTCTGAGCATCTGCCTGAGCTAAGAAAAAAGGAAGGCTCTCCACTCAGAAACAGTCGTCTGTGGTGAAAGGAAGAGAGGGAGAAAAATGTAGAACAAAGGGATACTGGCAAAACAACCACGTTTAGAAAAACCTTTCCAGGCTTTTTGATTGGTTTTGTAATAATGCATTTTTTTGTTTCCACATTGTTTTAGTCTATTTTCTGCAGTCTTTTCTCTTGATCTCATCATATGTCAGATTGACTAAAAGTGCTCAAGATTTTTTGTAGACATTAGCATCTTTATGTCTGGTATTACATTTTGTTATCATTTTAAACAAATATTTATGACCAAAGGGTTAGTATTATATTAGTATTATCTGTAAAAAAATTTTATTATTTTGATTTTACATTGGATAAGCAAAAAATAAAAGAAAATCCAGCTAAATTTAGTAGTTTTTATTGCCTGTTGTGCAGAATATTATACCTTTTTGCCACATTTCTTTTAAATAACAATCTACACTCACTGGCCACTTTATTTGGTACACCTTGCTAGTACCGGGTTGGACCCCCTTTTGCCTTCAGAACTGCCTTAATCCTTCATGGCATAGACAAGGTACTGGAAACATTCCTCAGAGAGTTTGGTCCATATTGACATGATAGCA
>JAHUTJ010052114.1:0-10739 GCA_036250325.1 Characodon lateralis | reverse complement strand
TATGTCATTCCCAAGACGAATTGACGCTGTATTGGCCGCAAAAGGAGGCCCTACACCATACTAATAAATTATTGTGGTCTAAAACCAGGTGTTTCAGTTTCATTGTCCAACCCCTGTATGTTCTCAGTCAACTCTAAAATGGAGTAACCTTTAAATTGTCAAATGTGCAGAAGCATCAAAGATGGTATGCTTTTGTGCTCTCCAGCGCTCATAGTTGGTTTAAAATCATCAAGGTGGGTGCAGCTAATCAGTGAATTTGGCTTATTAGGCAGAGTGATAGGTTTTTAGCTTTTTACCACTACGAGTATGTACTTACTTCTTGTGCCCCAGCCATGAGATGAAACTGTAGACTGTACCCAAACAGAGGCTGGTAAGAAACTCTGCATCTTTGATTAAACACATTAACATACTCTTAGTCCAGCCCAGGAAGGAGGAGTCAGCTGGAATCCCCATGATGTCATGTCCCTGAACAAAACTCTTTTCAAGCCACACCATTTTCTCTATCTAGCTACTTAGCATCTGGCGCGATGCAATCTGCTGGATTTTGCTTATATAGAAAAACGTTTAACAAATTTAAATAATAAGTGAATAATAAACTGAATCTGATTAACTGATTAATTGAAATGTATGTACCTAACTCAAAATTTGTATGATTCGATTGAACTGACTCTGTAAGAGTGACTTCAGACCACATTTTTTGTGTTGCAAATTGGAACTATATAAATAAAACTGAATTGAACTGAATTAATGAAAAGTCAGCGTGCATCAGCTGAAGGTCTTTGAAACTCGCTACCAAGTATAAGACTCTACTACTTCAATATTTCCTAAGATAATAATGACTAATTAAAACAACATTAAAAACAATTATCCAAAAAAGTTATTCACTTCTAGTTAGGCAAAATCATTCTTTAAAAAATATTTTATGAAAATAATGTTTTACTTACCTTCTGATGTTGCATTGTGATTGGTTGTTAAAATACCTTCCAATGGTTGTCCTTTATTAGCTTTAAAAACTAATTAAACCTAATTTTGAAATTCCTTAAAATTAACCTTGGTTCTTCAACATGAATATTAACATTGCACTACAGCATTGTATCAATTTTATTTTTCCCTTGTTCCTTTATTTGTACACAGTTCATTAGTTTTCTTTATTTGTTCATTTTGCTTGGTAGTTCAGTTTTATTGTTATAGTCTAATAAAGAGTCTGTTAAGTGAAAAATGTTTAAATTGAAATTTAATTGTTTTTATTAATCAAGCCTTATGCTTTGGAGAGAGGTTGTGAATGTATTCCATATGTGTGCAGAGTTTTCTGTTTTGAGAATGCCAGTGGTCAAATTACTTTTATCTATTGTTCTAATACCACTGCCAACATGAACTGGTATTCCGAGGACAATATCTATAGAGAGAAAGTTGTTTGATTAAATATTAAATAACATATTATTACATACTAAAATACTTTTCCAACAGGTTCACTGTGGTACAACTTCTTTCTACAATGATTGGAAAATATAAGAAATGCCTTTGCAGAACTTACTTAAAAAAATTCAAACTAACCTTTTAAAAACCTTAACAACCATCAATAAAATCTTAAGATGCTTCCTGTAACACTTTTCAAATTAGTTAATTTAAATTGCACATATTCAGGACATATGTTATTTAAAGGCACTTTACAAGACAAACAGATCCAGTTTTTATACAGAAATATAAGTTAATTGAATACCTTCCCATTCAGTCCTGGTAATAAAGCAACACAGTCAAGTTCAGTTTGTTATTTCAATTGGTAAAAAGTTTTCATTATGAGAAAACCTAGCCAACTGCATCAAGCCAATGACTTTGTAGCAATCTGTCCCCAATAAATAAGAAGCCAGAGAAGTGAGGCTGGCACTAGAATTATACACTCCTATTTCATAATTTGCATTAGAATTTATCTAATATAAACAATCTTAAAGAGCTTGGTGCACATTGTGAGCGCAATCTTTTGAAACATATATAGTAATAAACGTCTTACAGTGTGACAACACACTGAATGTTGATGACTACACACTTTCCTGCTTTTGCAGAATTGAGTCATGAACATACATACATAACAATATCTAGCATTGAGAGTTCACAAATGTCAGTCCAACAATAAATGGTTTGCTTCACTAAACATCTGATACCATAATGGCAGGAGCATAATTTCTGGAAGCTCAATAAAGAGAAGCCCCAGACAGCTTTGGAGGCAGATGGCAGTTTTCTCACTGTCTTGGGGCAATGGGTAGTTGAGAAATCACTATTCTCTCACCCGACATCAGCGGAAGCACCATCAGAAGTTCCAATTCCACTTTTTTTGGTAATTGTCAATAAATTAGCAATTTAATTCAGTTTATTTATATAACGCCGATTCACATCACATGTCGTCTCAAGGCATTTTACAAAGTTAATTCAATCAAATCATACAGATTTCAAGTCGGGTACATACATTCCAATTAATCCAAACTATCAAACAGTGCTGTCGGATTCAGTTTATTATTCAAATTGGTCAAAAGGTTTTCTATCTGAAACGCAGCAGATTGCATTGAGTCAGTGACTTGCAGCATTCACTCCTCCTAGATGAGCATGTAGAGACAGTGGACAGTCACTGGCGTTGACTTTGCAGCAATATGAAAGAGAGCACATACAGTTAGTCACAGTAGAAGCTCAGTCAGTAGTTATATCTCAGAGAAACGGAGTTAAACACTGAAAGACAGGGCCAAGTGAATCATTTGTATAAGGTGAGCATTAAGTTGTTGGCAGCAGCAGCTCAGCCGATGTCCCCCTTCAGGAAGGTGCCACAGCTAAACACAGAGCAGCTAACTACAGTGATGCTATGGATAACCTAAGCCAGTCTGACTATAAACTTTATCAAAAAGGAAAGTTTTAAGCTTATTCTTAAAAGTAGACAGGGTGTCTGCCTCACAGACTAAGACTGGGAGCTGGTTCCACAGGACAGGAGCCTGATAACTAAAGCATCTGCCTCCCATTCTACTTAAAGCCCCACCTCTGCAAAAAAAAAAATGACATTCGTTATGCATGGACTTCTTACTGCAAATGTCACGATGTGTGTGTGTGTGTGTGTGCTGGGGTGAGTCTGCTTTTCCTGAGGAGTGCTGGTGGTGGGCGTGGTGCACAAATGACAGGTGCACACCTACAGACAATCTTCAGCTGGAGTGTTTAAAAGGAGCTGCTGGGTGAGCATTCTTCACCTGATGGTCCACATTAGTCATAACTCAAGCCTCTAAACCTCAGTTCTAATCTTTGTGACAACTCAAAGAAACTTTGACAACCCTGTTGATCTCTGCCTGCCTACGCCTACCTGTCTCTGTTGCTGCTACCTAAGTTAAGAATTTCCCAGATTCCTCCTGTTGATTCTCTGATGACTGTGAACATATTGGTAAAGCAATCCTCCAGACGTCCTCCGCAGCACCTGGCCGCTCCGAATTTCCTGCCCGCTCTCCGACGCACCTTTGGACTCACAAACCGGACGCTTCCAGCCAAGGTCCCCAGACAAGGCTCACACCCCAGATCGTGACCCTGCCTCAGGGCTGGCTTTGCAAGCCCAGACAGTAAGATACCATCCTTTCCTGATAAACTTTCAAGCCAAACCATCTCTGAGGACTCGACTAACTTTTAACACTCCTCCACAAAAGACCAGACTCCCGCTTCCCTTTCCCCAGTGATCTTACCTTCCGTATAATAAATAAAACTTATAAAACTTTGAATTGTCTCCGGTGTAGTTCTGCACGTGGGTCCGGAAAATACAATCAAATATGTCAGCAAATGTCTTAACATGCTTTTCTACTTTCATGACGTACCACAGTGATACTTATCCCTGCTCTCATTGAGAGCTTCTAAATTTGTGGTGTGTTTTTAGTTAATCTTTCACCAACTAAGGGTGGATTCCTCCTGCTCACGTTCTGCTTAGCCATATTCACATACACTCACCGGCCACTTTATTAGGTACACCTTGCTAGTACCGGGTTGGACCCCCTTTTACCTTCAGAACTGCCTTAATCCTTTGTGGGATAGATTCAACAAGGTACTGGAAACATTCTTCAGAGAGTTTGATCCATATTGACATGATAGCATCACACAGATGCAGATGCTGCAGATTTGTCGGCTGCACATCCATGGTGTTGACATGATGCTCAATTGGTACTAAGGGGCCCAAAGTGTGCCAAGAAAATATCCCCCACACCATTACACCACCACCAGCAGCCTGAACCGTTGATACAAGGCAGGATGGATCCATGCTTTCATGTTGTTGACACCAAATTCTGACCCCACCATCCAAATCCGCAGCAGAAATCGAGACTCAGACCAGGCAACATCAGACTGGTGCAAAGAGGATTGGATGGCGGACGAAGGTGGAGACTTCAGCGGCCCGATCCCCGGATGCTTAGGCTGGCTCTAGGGACGTGGAATGTCACCTCGCTGGGGGGGAAGGAGCCTGAGCTTGTGCGGGAGGTCGAGAGATATCGACTAGAAATAGTGTCAACTTTCAACACTTTGATACACCTGATGCTCGGTTTGAACTGCAGCAGATCATCTTTACCATGTCTATATGCCTAAATGCATTGAGTTGTTGCCATGTGATTGGCTGATTAGAAATTTGCTTTAACGAGCAGTTGGACAGGTGTACCTAATAAAGTGGCCAGTGAGTGTAGGTTTACATGCTCTGTATATATCTTCTGTTTTTACTCTGTACCTAAATGTCTTGACTTTGTTGGATTACACAGTGGAAGAGACTGGTATGTTGTGTTTCCTTTTGCTGTCAGGGCGTGAATCTCTCCTCTCCTTACCTGTTACACCGCAGGTGCAGCATGTACGTCCTGCTTCTCTTCTCCTTCCCTAAATGTAAGATAGATTTTCTTAGTGGAATTTACCATTTTATCTAGACTTTCATGGGCCTGTCATTTTCAACCAAACTGAGAATATAGCCCAAACTAATACTGGCATAATAACTAATAATGTGTTTTAAATATTTTGTAGAAAGTCCCACAATTTTCCAAAGATTAGCAGTAAAGAAAATTCATGCTAAACACAGTCTGGATAAGCTTTTTTTCATGAAATTAGCTAACTCAGTAATCACACACTGATTTAAAAATAGGGAAATTTTATGGGGGAAATTTACTGCCAAAACTCAAGAGCACATATTTTCAATTTGAGAGCAGGATTTTATTCTGCTTGTTTTCAAACTTAGTAATAGTTGCCCTCAAAACTAGTTATACCTGCACTCAAAACTTCTGCTTTCTTTCAGATATACTCCGTTCTCATCTTTGTTTCTGCGCTCTGACCTAATGCTTCTTGCATAGATAACTTCTCTTCCTGCTTGCTTCATAAAACTGCGCTCTCAAGTTTCTTCCCTGCTCACAAATTCGTTTTGCTCTCTCTCAGAATAAAGTTGTATCATCTCCTAGCAACCATATCAGCCAATAGAATGACAGTGTTCAACTGCTAGGTCACAGGCTTAGTTGGGGTGCGCTTGTTTCCTTCTACGGAGCATACCTGTGTTGTTACTGTACTTCCCTGACACAAATCATATGGCGCCAAATCTGGAAGTGTTTCTAAGCATCTGGTGCGTGTCGGAATTTCGTGAAATTGCTCAATGTACTTCAGTGGATAGCTCAACTCAGCAAGTACAATGACAATGGATAATTCAAACTATCCTGAAGTAAGTGATTTTAAACATTCAGTAGTTTAATATGTACGTCTGTTTCTATCAACATAAACAACATTAAAATAAAATATGACAATCAAACATATCTTTTCAGTGGAAGACATATTTAAGAATTGCATTTTAAATTTGCAAATTCATCTAGTATATCAAAGATAAAGTTAATGATTTACAATATCACTGTTATAACAATATTTTCAGTAAAATGGTGACAAGTTAACCTTACATTTTAAGGGTTTGGTCCTTCTTGGGTTAAATTAAACACTTTATTTTTAATTATTGGGATAGCTATTCTTGATATCTGAATCACACATTTTATAAATAGATGCTTCTTCTTCATTTTCCATAATTTAAGTGCTTCACAATAAAAAAAAACTATAATGTTATACTTTCTACCATTGTTACAGACTGCTGAGGTGTCAAATTTTGGAGCAATTGCTGAGCCATATGCAATATATTCTCAGTCATCAATTGTAGCAACACAGGCACAGTCAGTGGAAGGAAACAAGCACACCCTAACTAAGCCTGTGACCTACCAGTTGCCCACTGTAATTCTATTGGCTGATATGGTTGCTAGAAGATGATATGGCTTTAATCCGAGAGAGAGCAAAAATAATTTGTGAGCAGGAAAGAAACTTGAGAGCATAGTTTTGATCCGAGCAGAGAGCAAGTTTGCACGCATGGAGGATGAAGCAAGCAGGAAGAGAAATTATCTATGAAGGAAGCATTAGATCAGAGCGCAGAAATAAAGATTTGAGAGAGAACAGAGTATATTTGAATGAAAGCATACGTTTTAAGTGCAGGCATTACTAGTTTGAGTGCAAGAATTACTAAGTTTGAGAAGAAGCAGAATGAAATCCCGCTCTCAAATTGACAATATGTGCTCTTGATTTTTGGCAGTAAATTTCCCCCAATAAAATTTATTTTACACGTACAAAGGCTCTCAGCTTGGTTTGAGAAAATAAGACTTGCAGGAGAAATATACACCAGTTAGGATTGACAACTTTGAAGCTATATAAAACCAATTAATAAATTGATAGCCTAATAAAATCCATGGCAGGTTCCACAATGACTCTCAAAGCACAAATGAACTGCTACTCTTACACCCAGTCATGATGGCAAGCTAATAGACATGACAAGTCTAAATGATGCACAAGAACAGAGCACAGTCTTACCTCCAAGTGTTACTCCAGCAGAAAGTAAGAGAGCAAAGGGAGAAATATTTACCACTCTTAAATGGACAGGAACTACCTCCGTTTTCACAATACCTAGTATTGTAAACTGTACCTAAAAGACTATAAAGGTGTATCTTATAAAATCTTATCCTGAAAAAAAAACTTTTTGTCACTCAAAGTTAAACTCAAGTATTACACATAGGTGAAATATTCCAAGTCTTTATATCTTGTAAATTTCATGATTATAGCTTACAGATAAAGAAACCCTCAAATTAGTGAAATTGAGTCACTTATTTTTTTTACATATCTCTTAAAAGTGTCATTATGGGGATACAATGGAATACAAGAGAGATTATCTGTGGAAAAATTAAGCTCCTCTGACTCCTCTCAGTGGTCTTACTGCTATTTTCACAAATGCACTGCTTCCAGTCAGAAACAACCAATCAGAGCCTGGAGACGTATTTTAGCGATGTTAATCACACTCATGTACATACTGCTCACTCACACACAACCACAGCTTTAAATACATTTCTAAGCTCTGTGATTTGACAGAATTAGCTAATTTATTTTCATCTTAAACTAAGAGACAAATAAAATTCCTAAGGTGTTGTAATAAAAAAAAAAGTTCCTTAAAGCAGTCAAAAAGGTTAAATCCATGTGGCATGGGGCCCTTAGAATCTAGTGGCATTTTATGGTATCTTGCCATCCCACACTGCAGTAATACTTTCCTGGAAGAGAGAAGGCAAATAGTAACCCCAGATTCCGGTGATAGAACAGCAATTGAAGGCTGGTGGTTCTCCTTTTCAACACGACCATCAAAATGGGGAAGAAACCATCTCTCAGGTTCAGAAAGGTCTTAAAAATAGAAAATAGCAAGTAAGCAGTAGTTGTTTGAACAGAAATGCTTTGTTTATAATTAATAATTTAGTAGTTCATCATCTTGATTTATTCCTTTGACCAATCTAACTGTTCCTTTCCATATTTAAGATGTTGTACAACCTCAGAATCAGGAACCAGCCTCAGTACGCAGATAATTGTATTTTTGTTAATAAATATCTTTGCACTTTTACCTTCTGTTTTCTGTCTATGAATCTGCATGTGGGTCAGAAAATTATCCTGAAACATGGTAGTAAAGACCAAATCATTTACAGTACACACCAAAAATATTGTCACCTGGACAGAAGAGTCTCACCTCAGTAATTTATAAATCAAATTAAATGTAGATGGTCTGCTGAGGCTCCTGTTCTGTGCAGAGACTGCAAGCACTAGAATACTAGCTAAAACTCAAAGTCGGTTGAAGTATATAATAGGAAGCATTGAGTAGCTAGAGTAGAAAACCTTTTTCTACTGGTTTCCAAGAGTTATGACCAATCAGGGGCATTGATTCAGCTGCACATGATGAAGTCCCCTTAGCTCTTTTTATGTTGTCTTTATTAGGGATATTCATGAACAAAAGTGTGCATCTGCATATAAACATGCGATTCTGAAACAGAGCAATTAAAAAGAGAAAACTTTACATATCTGTTCCAAGACTGTTACAAACCTAAAGTAATACCATATGAAAATTAAGAAAGAATGCAAACCAAATATTTAATTATGTGAAAAGAAGAAAAATGAGAAATAACAAAATACACCAAACAACAAGTTCTTTATATTCTGTCTAATAAACTGAGTTTGATATTGAGCTTTTAAAACTGTTCTATTTTCTTCCAAAAAAAGTGTTGTCCCACACATTTATTTAATCTTGAAACAGATATTAACAGGAATGAACAACATAAACATAGATCAAAAATCTTGATGAGTTTGGAAAAAGATTAATTATTAATATAGACTTTACTGATCTCACAATGGATAAATTGTCCTCTGCATTAGGGAGCAGCGAGCTGCCATCGTGCAGCGCCCGGGGAGCATTTAACGGCTAAGGGTCTTGCTTGGGGACCCAGAGTGGCAGGCTATGGGATTCGAACCAGGGTACTTCTGGCCTCTTCAGGATGCAAATGCCCTCCTCTCTAACCACTAGGCCCTCCATCCTTTAAATTATGCTAAAAAGTGATTTTTTTTTTTTTTCTTTTCAAAATAGGCCTATTTGTTAAAAAAATGTAGGACTAATATTTAAGTTAGATCAACCTTTTATATTTATTTTTTCATTTGACTGTGAATTTGAAATGTTTCTAGAGTAGCCTTAGCATCATTATACAGAGCTATGGCGCTATGACAGCACCGCACCACCACCGTTGGCTTCTTTCACTTCTTCTTTCTGCATGTTTGGATGCAGAAGGAAAGCAGAATAAAACCACAGGATGCAGTAGGCATGTTGCAACAACAAAAGAAGAATTTGCTGTCAAATAGCCAAAGGCACACAGAAGGCAGGATTGTGTGTCAGGCATGGTTTGACCGTTTCGCAGCTGTCATGGTTCCATATGACACACTTTATGTTTGGTGTAAGATATTGAGTATTGATACTGATTAGTGTCTAAAAGTTCAAGTCAAAAGTATGTTATGATTTATTTGTGACTTGAGTCTGAATTGATTCCAACCCCCATGACTCAAGTCCACACGTGTGCTTCTTTATAACACTACAGAATAAATTGTCAGGGTTTAAAGTTACTCTCCCACATTAAAATACATGTGCATCAAATTAAACACCCATAAACAAGGGTTTATAATCCAGGTGACACACACTGAAATTATCTAAGGCAGTCCAAAGACCGTCTGATTGATTGTTCTGAACCAAGAATAAAAAAAAATGAAGACATGAATAACATCTCTCACACACATTGCATTCACTACAAATCCTATTTTAAACACATTTTACTTTTCTTAAACACAGGATCAGTTCTTCTGTGATTTTTGTGTGTATGCTCTGTCTCCTTGTCTGTTGTGGCAGACTGACTGGGGGTTCACACTGAGCCAGTTTCTGCTGGAGGTTAAAAGGGACGTTTACTATAAGCTGTCGCTATATGCATGCTCAGTATGAGGGATTGCTGCACAACGACATGATGCAAGCAACTTTCCACTGTTACTACATGCTCAACGAGGAGGAGTGAATTCTGCAAATTAATGACTTGATGCAGTCTGCTAGGTTTTCTTAGATATAAAACTTTTTAACGGGTTTGAACAATACACTGAATTTGACTGCATTGTTTGATAACTAGGATCAATTGGAATTTATGTACTTGGCCTGGCATCTGTATGTATGATTTTATTGAGTCGACTTTTTTTATTTCATTGTAAAGTGTCTTGTGATGGCATACGTTGTGAACTGGAAGTGCATTTCTAAAGACAACTCTGTCTTCAAAATCTGACCTTACAAGTGTTATGTTCAGGTGTTTTTAGAGATGTATGTAACATTTTGCAAAAAATCATCCCTCTGTGTTTATACTCCACTATGCATATGCTTGCAAAAATGAATGTGCTGTCAGACCTTGCCTTGCTGATTCAATTCAATTCAATTTATTAATATAGCGTCAATTCACAACACATGTTGTCTCAAGGCACTTCACAAAGTCAGGAACATACATTCCAATTAATCCTAACATTTGAACAATGCAGTCAGATTCAGTTATTAATTCAAATTGGATAAAAAGTTTTTATGTCTAAGGAAACCCAGCAGATTGCATCCAGTCCGTGACTTGCAGCAATCACTCCTCCTGGATGAGCATGTAGAGACAATGGACAGTCACTGACGTTGACTTTGCAGCAATCCCTCATACTGAGCATGCATGTAGCGACAGTGGAGAGGAAAAACTCCCTTTTAACAGGAAGAAACCTCCAGCAGAACCAGAACCAGGCTCAGTGTGAGCGGCCATCTGCAACGACCGACTGGGGGTTGAGAGAACAGAGCAGAGACAGAAAAAAAACACAGAAGC
>JAHUTJ010052113.1:0-10743 GCA_036250325.1 Characodon lateralis | reverse complement strand
AGAAGGGTCAAATCATTGGCATGCATCAAGCAGAGAAAACATCTAAGGAGATTGCAGAAACTACCAAAATTGGGTTAAGAACTGTCCAACGCATTATTAAAAATTGGAAGGATAGTAGGGACCCATTGTCTTTGAGGAAGAAATGTGGCCAGAACAAAATCCTGAATGATCGTGATCTGTGATCACTTAAACATTTGGTGAAATCAAATTGAAGAAAAACAACAGTTTAATAGTGAAAGTAGGAGCATTTCCACATACACAATGTGAAGGGAACTCAAGGGATTGAGACTGAACAGCTGTGTAGCCTTAAGAAAACCACTAATCAGTGTGGCTAACTGGAAAAAAAAAGGATTCAATTTGCTAGGGAGCATAAAGATTGAACTCTGGAGCAATGGAAGAAAGTCATATGGTCTGATGAGTCCAGATTTACCCTGTTACAGAGTGATGGGTGCATCAGGGTAAGAAGAGAGGTAGGTGAAGTGATGCACCCATCATGCGTAGTACCTACTGTACAAGCCTGTGGGGGCAGTGCTATGATCTGGGGTTGCTGCTGTTGGTCAGGTCTGGGTTCGGAATATACTGAATGGCCAGGTTATTCCATCAATGGATTTTTTCTTCCCTGATAGCACGGGCATATTCCAAGATGAGAATGCCACAATTCATCGGGCTCAAATTGTGAAAGAGTGGTTCAGGGAGCATGAGACATCATTCTCACACATGGATTGGCCACCACAGAGTCCAGACCTTAACCCCATTGAGAATCTTTGGGATGTGCTGGAGAAGGTTTTGCGCAGCAATCAGACTTTACCATCATCAATGCAAGATCTTGGTGAAAAATTTATGCAACGCTGGGTGGAAATAAATATGGTGACATTGCAGAAGCTTATAGAAACAATGCCACAGTGAATGTTGGCCATAATCAAAGCTAAAGGCGGTCCATTGAAATATTTTTGTGTGTAACCTTTTTTTTTTGTTGACAACTTTTGTTCTGGCCAGGCAGTGCAGTATCCATCTTATTTTCAGCAATGTTGCTGTTGGATTAAACGTAAGCAAGATCTTTAGTAAGGTAGAGGATTTGCAGAAAGACCCCTCTTCACAGACTGCACCATCTCATTTATTAAATTACACTAAGACAAAAGGAAAATTTAATTGCTCCCAAATAACTAATGCTAGAAACTTTTGGTATGATAATGGCAGCTGCAGCAAACCGATTTATTTTGGTATGTAGCGAGCTATGTTTTTTAAGTAACTGTTTTTTGATAAATACTTTTTTATCTGTTTCATCAGTGCCAATTGACATGTGCCTGCAAAGCTCAGCAGGGGCATGTACAAACATGCCCACTGGTTGCCTGTATTTAATTTCTGTTTTCAAACCCTGCTCACATTCTTAACTTACAATGGAAAATTTCCACCTACAAATAGTCAAATACACAATTAATATGCTCTTAGCACATTTAAAGGCAAGGAAAACACCAGATCAATAGCATGATAAATTATATTGTTATCTTAAAACACAGGAGCAACCATCCCTCTGTTTTTCCCCTGGCAATGATACTTTAACCCAAACCCAATGACGTGTGGTGTTAAGTCTTTGTTTGGGCTCCCTAAATGCTTTAAGGTGCATGAGTTTATGCTGGACTTTTTTTCAATAAAACATGGCTCAACTTATAACTGTGCAAGTACTGAAAAACCCAGAATTATTTTAAGTTACTTGTAGATTCTCCATTATTAGCAATGGTGTTCAAGACACAGATAAATATGCTAGTATACATACGTAATAAACAGGTTATCCTCCCCACCATTGAAAATGTAGATAGTGCTATGGTTTTATAAATTAATTTAAAGAGTGAAAATTGCTATTCCCATGTTTTTATCCATTATTGCAATTATTACATTGTGCAGTTTATGTTGGGTATAGTACAAAGATGTATGAATGCACAATCTCACACATCAGAATGTTTAAAATCTCTTTAGGTTTATAGACGTATTAAGCTTATTGGTGTACTTACAGAGAGAAAACAGAGGACAGTGGGTGATGAGGAAGTGATGGTTGAAAGAGGGTCCTTTGAGAAATGGTTGGCAAGTAGAAATTCCACCAATGGACAGAAAATGACAGTTTAAAGGTTGAAAAAAAGGCTCTGATCATACAAACACACCAAGCACACTAGCATCAGATCTTTTGGCGCAGGGTTCTAAATTGAAGA
Source organism: Characodon lateralis (assembly GCA_036250325.1). NCBI lineage: Eukaryota > Metazoa > Chordata > Actinopteri > Cyprinodontiformes > Goodeidae > Characodon > Characodon lateralis. The sequence continues at coordinate 8,539 of JAHUTJ010052113.1, read as the reverse complement.
AGTTTTTCTTCTTTCTCAGTTGATAATCCATTTTTAAACCTTCTTATATTTTTTTGTGTATTATTTTGATTATGCTTGATGGGTTGTTATTTTTGTCGAGGCGATGTTTAATATACTGAAATGACTGTTTGTCTATCATTAGAGAGGTCTTGAAGGCATTATGCTATTTTACATGTCTTAATACTGCTGTCAAACTGAAGCATTTTAGTCTTGCATTTCAATGCTGTGGGAAGATACACAGTGATAGGTAAATAACACTCCAACATTGCCTTTTTACATCCAGCGCAGTAGCATTGATCACCAGCCTGGCCCAAAGGTTCCGTAGCAAGCTTTACAACTTTGTTGTATCCCACATCGGCTATGGAATTTATGCCATTTCAGATTATTTCAGCCAGTAGATATTTGAACTTTTAAGGGCACCAATAAAGCATTGAACATTTATCCCTAGATAGTCAGTTGATCGTCAAATATGTGAAAATAACAAAACAAAGCCTCATGGTGAAAGTAACATACTCTGTACTGACACGGTAGAACACTAAATTCTACATCCTTTATCCCAGTTTGTACTACGCTTTACAAGAAAGGGCCGCATCAAAAGAGAGACACATGTCAAAAAGTGACAGTACTTGATGTTTCACAAAACATGTTTCATTTTCCCACATATAGACCTATGTAACCCATTTTTTGAAACACCATCATAAATGGCTAGATGGAAAACAATCGGACAGAAACTTTAGTATCTGAACATGTCCAACTATTTTTGATTTAATAAACAAACTTGGAATTTTTGTTAGACTGTATGCAACTGAAAACCATGAAAAAATGTATTGTTTTTTTTTTTAAAAAGCAATTGAAATGTCTTTGAGCATCAAGTTTTTATAGAATTTCCATGCATATTATATACCGTAAATTTCGGACTACAGAGCACACCTGATTAAAAGCCACATGCTCTGATTTTAGAAAGAACACCAATTTTGTAGTTGTACAGGCCGCACCGGATGTTAAGCCATGAGTGTCCCATGTTGTAACATGATTTACACAGAAAGATATTACACATGAGTAATTTTTTACTTTTAACCTAATCCATATGGTAATATAAACAAATGGATATATGTTTTTTTTCAAACAGCTACCTTTAAATATACGTATGTTATCAGTAACACACAAATTTCGTTGCTAATGCTTTATTACTGAACAGTGCATGAACAACATTCCAATATCTCCTAACTGATATACACTGCAGCCTACCAGGTCAAAAGTCATTGATCGCCTTCTTCATCTTCTTCCTGCGCACTGAAACCATCAAAGTCCTGTTCTTCAGTGTCCGAATTGAACAGCCTCAGGATCTTGTCACTCACTTCAGCCTCTTCGTTGACGCTCTCACTTGAGCGCACCCAGTCCCCTTAATCACGCAGCAGTCCAGCCTTTCGAAACCCGTTGGTGATTTTCCATGTTGATGAGGGTGATTATAAATGACTGATTTACAATACCGGTAATTGAATTGTGAAAGTGCTCTTGATTTATTGCACAAGTTCATTGGACCTCTTTGAACTACTCATCTATTTGATTGGTCTACTGTTACCAGGCAAAATGTTTTGGCGGCATGAAAAAAAACATGCATTAGCTGCACCGTTGTATAGGCCGCAGTGTTCAAAGTGTGTGAAAAAAGTACCGACTTACAATCCAGAATTTACGGTACTTTAGACAAGTATGACCTCAGTTGCATCAGTTGCAACAGTTGCATATCTTCAATCAAAACATTATTTTAGCATTAGCTGTAGCTTTGACTATAAATTAATTGGCTGATAAAGACTTTTTGTATACAGAATATATCTTTACTAAATTATCACTTAAAAAAGACCACCATAAATGTCAACGCCAGTGACTGTCCACTGTCTCTACATGCTCATCCGGGAGGAGGGAATGCTGCAAGTCATTGACTGGATGCAATCTGCTGGGTTTCCTTAGATAGAAAAACTTTTTATCCAATTTGAATAANCACTGTTCAATGGTTAGGATTAATTGGAATGTATGTACCTGACTGTTGTGAAGTGCCTTGAGACAACATGTGTTGTGAATTGGCGCTATATAAATAAAACTGAATTGAATTGAATTGAATTGAATGTTTAACTGTTTCCACCAACATCCTCATTTTTTGCATACTGTATAAATGATACACTATGTTAAGGACTTGCACAAACATGTTTTTTTTCAGTTTTATTATTGATTGTAAAGCATGATTACATGAAAAGCAAGTTATACTGGTTTCATTTAAACATGAAGGTTGTTGTCCTAAAAGTGTGTGGACATTACTCATCACTCCTGAGGATGTCTGAGCCATCTCTCTATCTCCTCATCCATTGTTCTTCCTCCTCCCACTGTATTGTTGTTACTTGGTGTTTCACGTAGCTACTGTGCTGCTAGATGCTGACAGATAGAATGTATGCAGGTCAATGAATAAAAGTGCATGGGAATAATGCAATACATGATAAAACTGGTGGTTGATAAGGATCTGTAAATGGATGAAAAACATGTAGCATTCCCACTGATATTAAAAGGCTTCAAAGCATAAAACCAAAGGCTTGGGTGAAGGTAGCCTATCTTAAAGGCATATTTTCATAAAACAGTCTGAAAAAGAAATACATTTTAATCTTCTTTCCAGACTTTATTTACAGGAACATTTTAAGATGCAGTTTGATAGTTTGCTGTTCATTGAGCACACTGTTAAGAAAGGTCAATTTTTATGTTCTAATTTTGGGCACAAGTTTAGGACGTTTAGTAAGTTTCTGAGAGTTATCCTTTTATAACAAGTGTACTGTATCCATATGTGGTGTGGTTGTTACTAAATGATCTGTGTATTGCAGGATTTATTATTATTTAAATATTTTTTGCCGATAAACTATTTCCTTGCACTCTCTAATGTTTTTGTGTTATGGAAAAATTAACAATTTGCATATGGGATTTGGCTTAGCTAAAGTTAACCTCTCATCTTTGCATAGATTAATATTCTAAAGACAACTTAGATAGAATTCAGTCTGTTCAGACATATTTATGTTTTTCAACGTAAATGGTTATCTGTATTTCACATGCTCAAACCAGTTTTTTCACAATCCATCTTTGTTTTATGCTCTGTCTCGCTAACTTCTTATCTTCAGAGGGAGGTTCGTCTTAAACTGCATCTTGTGATCATTGCTGTTTTCAGTCTGAACATAGTCAGGTCTCAGAGAGTTTTTTTTTCGTTTTTTTTGACTTGGTGAAAAGATTATGGGCATCTATTTAGTGGCTGCAGGGTCTAGCAGAAGCTGTGGTTTGTTTTAAGACAGGTAGTTAGGGGCTTGAAGCAAAGCTTGATTTAGTCCTGGTTATTACCTGGATTTATAAGTGAATTTCTCCCCATAATCCAGTCCAACTAAAAAAATAAGAACCAATGCAAAATGTTAATCTCAATATTTTGATCATCAAAGAAGATCTGTTCTGAGTTTCTCTCAGCATGGAGAACTAGAAAACAGTACACTCATTGACTTTTTGCCTATCTGCACCAGTCAGCCATCTTCTCCCCTTCTGCTCCTTTTACTAGAAAAAATAGGTTAAATTAAGGAACCTTCTCTTCTACTGTACATGATTCCAGTTATCTGATATGCTCTCAAGACTCCTGAACTGAGTTCTATCATCTGTCATACAAGTGATGATATGAATCATGCTGTCAAACCTGTCAAAAAAATAAATTATCTTTTTAACTTTGTAAGGAGTTAAGGCTATTCTTTTCAAGTCTGCTCGACCTTGGTCTGTGAAATTTCAAACCTCCGCAGTAACCTCTGTCTTCAAACCCGATACTAATCTTCTTGCATATTTTTTTCAAAGGCCAGATCTCATATATTCAAACCCATTTCCATTAATTGACACTCAGTTCAGACAGTATTTAAAATATCCCACTGTGAATTAAGTTTCTCTTTTAAAAAGCTAGCAGATCATCAGGTGTTAATTCATTTTGCAAACCAAAACTGCGCAAAAGTGTCTTTGTTTTGCCTTTTTTGTGATATTAAAATTGAGACCACATTAAATCATTTTGGAACCCATTTCACCTTTAACTATAACCTGTACAACTGAGAACTAATTCAAATATTTTAAGGAAAAATAGGTAAAAATAATTAAAAGCCAAAATATGACTGTTACATGAGTGTGTACACCCTCTTATAACTATGGGTGTGGCTAGATTTATCAACCAAAATTTAAAGTTCAAATCTCAAAACTGTGACACAATAAGGACTGAAGTCACTTGAACCCTGACAAAGACTGTTTGAAATCAAAAACAATGCCGTGGGAAGATACAAAGATGCAAAAACAACAAATTATTGCTTAGAAAGCTTTTCAAGATGGAAAACCAGCTATCCAGCTCTTACAACAAATATCCATAAACCACCTTGATGTTTGATTTCTAAAATGTTTTTAAGGTCACTCGGGATCCACTGATGAAGACCAAGATGACTACTGAATATTTTGTAATTTGAAATGTAAATATTGACCCTGCTGATAATTAACATTCCTTATTCCCTCTGCATTGTCCTCCATCACTATTAGGTGACTCAGCTTAAAGTGTATCACCTTTCTACCTCTAAAACAGGACATTTTCTATCACTGTGAATAATGTATTCTCATTAGAGGCTCAGCTGACTGGTGGTGTTTTTTTGTTGATTATATTTACATATTTAAACAGATGCTGGTCTTTCTTGTCTACCTAATCTACCTAAAGGTATTAAAAAAGTGCTATTACCTTACCTTACCTGTGTGCCACTTGTATCTATTCAAACCCCATAGGATTAAAATGAAACACATCTTCTATCAAGACCACATGCATTAAAAACATGCCTCTTTTTTCTTACTTCCAAATATACTGAAAGTAAGAGCTTTTGTTTTTTTGTTTTTTCTTTTACAAATTACTTTAGGTCAAGTTTAAAAAGGACATTTATCTAGCCTTGGATTTACAAAATGATTCATTATTAGTCATTAAACCAACCAAACAAGTTTGACCACAAAGTTAACTTAAGATGCAGGGCAAAGTCATCACATACAGATGTATAAAACAGGTGGAATACCTAGAATCTCTACACTTATGTATGAGTACTTATATACCACATCATACTACACATTATGTCTTGAGGATGTGTCTTTATACATATATCTTTACATGTTATTAATGGTTCATATATAAAATGATCAGGCAAAAGCAGAAATTCACAAAACCTGAACATAACCTTGTTGTTGCAGGATATATTACATATGCTTTTTTATTGGTGTTGACATGACTCAAACTTTACAGTGTATCCTAAAGTATCAGATAAGCACTCCATAATGAAAAGCCTGTTTTTGCCATATCAACCCCAGTAGGGAGTATTTTGTAAAATCAGATAAGAGAAGTGGGTTGCACAGCCAATAACACTCCCGGGAGCTTTTTACTGCAAGAAAACAGGGAACACAATCACAAAATAGCTCCAAGACAATAATGCATGTACTGTAAGACTGGGTTTTCCTTCCAGTAATAAAACCAGATGACCCACTGATATGAAACTATGGAATAAAGGCCTTTTTCTTTAACCCTTAAGTGCAGCATTGCATTTGATACAGACTGTCTTTATATTTCTAAGGACACAACAGCAAGTGTTTAAGCAAAAACACTTTTTTCCCCAATGATCTACAAGCAGACCAGGTGGTAATGTTACCAATTCAGAAGAGATCAGAGTTCAGGGATCAGAGTCCAGGAACACACAAATTAGCCTATTGAAAGACAATGTATATACTTATTTTACATCTGGAAAAATAAAACTCCGCAGGAGTTCCTGTTCTCTAAATTAGCAATCCTTAACTATCATAAACCTACCCACTAACAAAAGTATATAAAAACCACATTAGCAATTTGTTTTGGTGATTTGAAGATACCCACTGTTTTCCTCTCATTTTATGAAAAAAGAGCTCATTGTTATTTAATAAGGTTTAATGGTCATTGAAAGGTTGCCAATTGTGCAGCTAAAGAAAAAAATTATATTGTACCTATTACCAACATGTCATGATCCTTGGTTGGTAGGTGTTGGTTTTCATTTGTGTTTGTGTTCTCACGCTTTCCTTGTTGTTTGTTTATGTTCAATATTCTTGCCATATTATATTAATTTCTCTGTGTTCATTAGTGGCAGTTAGTTCTTGCCTTATTAGTTAATTTCCTTGTTTTTAGTTTCTTACTTTATTCCTGTGTTCTGTTCCCTGTGTGTTCTAGTGTATTCCCTTAGATTAGTATTAGATTGTCTATCTCCTGGTTAAGTGCTTCCTTTTGTCTTATATTTAAACTATTAATCAAAAGATATTGGTAAAGGTTGCTACTGTGGATAAAGATTAATTAGGATTTTACACCTTGGAACAGCCTAAAGGACCTCGCTGTCCACGGTGAGAAGAAGTTCACAGTACAAGACCACTCTCCGGCAGACCATGGTTTAGCTGGGATCTCCTAGAAGAAATTAATAGGAAGGTACAGCGCAACATGAAGTCTCAGACTCTTGGTCCAGATGTGGACAAGTTTTAAAGGAATCATGCATCCCCTTTTACCCAGATGCGTGATGGGCCAGAATTAAGATTTTGAATCAAGAAAGAAGCAATTGTTTCAGACCGATTTTTAATACCAGCCTGGAAAAAAGTGACGTAAATGCTGCTGGACTGAGATTAAGTAAGGGAGGCAAGATCTGCCCAAATGTGCGGGCATTGTGTTGGGTAAGAAATATTTTAGGACAGAGAGCAACATTGATGTCTTCCTTGAAGTCACAATGGAAGTGTTTTTTGTTTAAATAAATAAATCAAACAAAGGCACAATATATATATGTTCAAAAATATATGTTTAATATATTCCCTGTGCTATTTGTGTTTATTATTTAGGTATATTAATATATCACACATGCAATATGCTGGCAATGCTTCAGATTTTTAATTCGGTTTAATCACACTATCATGCTAAAAATAATTTTATAATAGATTTTATTCAGATGATCCTGTGTATTTTACTAAATGTCACTGATACATTTCTTGAATCAGTTAGTTTTTTTTTTATTTCCAGACAGTTTTACTAAATTTTCAAAATCCCAACATCTAACACACACAGAAAAAAAGCTATACAATTTAATTTTCTTGCACAAACTACAAGGTGATAAAAGATAAATAAGATAGATTTGGGAAAACATGTGGGATGTAAACTAAAGTAAAGGGGCAACAACATCTACTTTCGGCATTTAAACTTACACAAAGAATGATCATTTAAAGCTAATAACTAATAAAGGAATGTATGCTTAATGTTACCTTGACAACTATGTTTGCTCACTAATTTAATTATGTAACCTGCATAACTTTGGAGAACATTCCTAGTTCCCAGCTGACGTTAATACAAGGCGAGGATGATGAAGAAAGCTTTGGACTGGCAGCAGAGCAGCTAGAATGTAAGATATCAGAAGCTATTGCGATCACAACATTTGAATTTGACAGAGACAGCAAAATGGAGAAGATCCATAACTTTTACTGTAAATGCTAAGGGAGAAGAAAGGAGAATTATTCAAATGAGACACAGTCCTGCACCCAAAAACATTCTCCAGAGCTCATATACAACAGTCAAATGGATTCTTTAGCAGCAGAAAGGGAGTGGCAGGGCATGAGAATTATCGGACATCTTGATACATCTTGGGGTGAGTTTGACAACTTAAAAAAAAAAACAAAAAAAAAAACTATTATGATGCATCATATTTCCTTTGTTTCAACTGTTCAGAATTTCTGCAGAATTTCCCCTGTTCAGAAACAACTATTCCAAAGGTGTAAACTATTGACCCATAGGTCTATTCATACCTCCATTCTGATCAGACACACACATTGATCACCAACCCCCAAACCACTGTCTTATTGTCCCACCTATTGAGTGATCGATTGCTGCAACCTGGAAGACTTGTTGGATTTCGTTTTATTTTAAAATGGCCCATAAAACACTTTATTTGAAAAGTTCCCTTAAAAAACAAAAAGAGCAGGAATAACAATGTATCAATTATTAATTTCAGACCAAGTTGCTGTCATGATGCAATTTGCAGACAAAAACATGCAAAAAAACAACAAAACAAAAACAAAAAAAAAAAACAGTTTCTCAATTCTGTAAATGTCAAGTGTTTTAAGTTAAGTTTTTTACTTAGTTTTTGTTGTGTGTGTGTTATCATTAAATTTGGTGTAATTGTTTGGACAGTTGAAAGATGTTTGTGAAATGCACAGAAATATAATGCAGTGCTGTGTTACGGCTTGTGAGATATAGGACACCAGAATGCAGACTAGAAGGGAGCATGTCGGTTCTGGATGACCGATCCTGACAAAATTAAAAATAAAAGCAGAAATATATATATTTTGTTTTTCCTTTTCCTTAGACATGCGTTTTCATCAAGAAATGTAAATGTTTTCTTTTTCCTTTTCCTTACACATGCCTTTGTTCTTTTGACATTTCCTCGTCTCTCTTTTTCCTTTACCGTATGCATTT
>JAHUTJ010052112.1:0-10746 GCA_036250325.1 Characodon lateralis | reverse complement strand
GAAGCTCATCAACAGAATGCCAAGAGTGAGTGGAGCAGTAATCAAAGCAAAAGGTGGCTACTTTGAAGAACCTAGAATATAAGACATATTTTCAGTTGTTTCACACTTTTTTGTTCAGTATATAATTTTAATGTGTTAATTCATAGTTTTGATGCCTTCAGTGTGAAGTTACAATATTAATAGTCATGAAAATAAAGACAACTTTTTGAATGAGAAGGTGTGTCCCAAACTTTTGGTTTGTACTGTATAAAAGAAAAAACAATTACATGTGAAGACCTGCATTGGATTTTTTTAATTTATATTTATCGTTAAAATTATAAAAATCTCCCAACAGAACAAACTGCAGTTGCTGCAAAGACAATTCAAATGTAACACTGGACATAATAAACGCCCACTAGATTTATGGTTCAGCAGCAGATTGTTGGTCAATCATTCATGAAGCTGGAATCAATCCATGCCTCCAGGAAGGAAGCCCCATTAACGCCTCATAAAACATTGGAAAACAGAAAGCTAAATGTAAGAGCTGAGCGATATTCGACTCACGTTGCCATTATGTATTAGCTTCCATCTGTTTAGTGATTCAGGCCATATATCAGCATGCCTTAATGCCTTTTATGAGCCTCAAATGTCCAGTCACAAATAATGGATCATTCAGGCTGAGCTGATCTCCATTATATGTGACACAAAATAGTGAGACAAAGCACAATGGTGAAGTAACTGATTTGTACTTCACTAAATGGCTATTCCGCTGCATTTAACAAATGTTTGCTACCTTTTATCCAGTATAAAAAAAAACCAGACTACTTTAAAAGGACTGGATTACTTTATCATCATCATATACTCTATAAAATACAGTTTGTGAACCTTTATTTAGTTCTTGAAAACTCAAAAAAGTTGATTTTTAGACTTTCTTTAGCCTGAAACCACTGTAAATGGGGTCCAAAACGAATAATGTAACACTTTCACAAATGCCAATCTGTGTTCTCTATAATTTAGAATAATTCTGCTGACATTTAACCTTTATAGGTGGTCTAATTTTAAATCTGGACCAGGTGAAAGATGGTCTCAGGCAAAAGGAAGGCTTCAAAAATATACATTTATTGAATTTAACTTAATAAAAGGTTTCGCAAACCATAGGCAGTGTTTTATATTATCCATCATTACTGTTAAATAACTAATAATGTTTGGCCTCACTAGGTGGTGTAGCTTCCAACACGTCAAGAAATAAACTGCCTATTCTGTGTTTTTATTCAAATTAAACATGGGTTTCACAAACCAAGTTTTCTATCATTCATCATTGGAGTAGAATGGTTCTGTAGAGGTTTGATCCATCTAGATGGTGTCGTTTTCGAGCTGGATCCAATTTAATATATTTTTTAAACTTAAATTGCTCTTTTCAGGTTTCACAAACTGGATAAAGCTCTGAAACCACAACCCGCATTTAAAATATGTTATAATAATAGAACAGATTAGAAGTAAAGAATAAGAACCAAAAGCGAACTTCAGAACCATAAATAAAGCTTTGTCTTGAACTCATGGCCTCTTGCAGTGTGCATATTAAATTTGATCAAATTTAGCTCACTGAAATATTAAAGTATAAGTCTAAACACAAATGCAGGTCAAAAACAAACAACTATTTTCAGCTGACAGATGTTATTTTCCTCACCTGATGAGTCCAAAGACGACACAAATAAAAGCGCCAAGAGAGCGCATGCTCTACAAAGACGCATGTTCACAATACAGGAATCCTTCTGACTTAAAAAAAGAAATATAATATTTTTAGAAATCAAAAAGTTAAAATCCAGGGTCGCTGTTCACACAAGCAAGTGCATTTTCGGTCACTTTCCAACACAACGAAGGCGGTGACAGTTACTTCCTGCTCCAGGATACCTGCGCGGTGCGGAGGGCGTGGCCCCCAGGTGGTTACCTGTTCCAACTTGACGGGAAGATCCTGCCTGACCGCTGTGGCGTTGAATAAAAAACACTGTAAAATCACGCGTGGGATGGGACCTAAAATCGTGTGCAGTGTGGCACAATGAGCGCCCTATTTATAAGCAGCCAAACATGCCACAGATGGCTGGCATGGCGCAGTGGATCCCCAACATGAGGCATGATATGGGTGTGGAAGCAGCCTGTGACACTCAGGAGTAAGTCGAGGTTATTTATTTCAAGTGCATTTCTTTATTAAGATTATTTATCATCCAGAAGAATACAATTCAAAGAACATTACATATATACTGCAGGAAAAAACCCTCCTAGATCCAACTGTGCAGCAGATAGTTTATAGAGGAAGTAGTGACTCTTTAAACATGCAAATGAGCAAGAAAAAGGTTTTTATGCAAACATAAACTTGTGCTTGGTCAGGTACATTTTTTCCCACAGCGTAGCAACAGTAAATACATGCGAGTTCCTTTGGAGGCCTAACACTGTGAGAAACACTCCCAGAGCTGCAGAGGCTGGCTCTTGCCACCACATGCCTCCCAACGCAGACATTCCTCTTCAGAAACATACCTGAGGGCTGGACCACTCACAAACACACTATGGTGTTAGTGTTTAGTCCTCTGAACCCTCCCATTTCTCCTAAAATTTAAATTCAAATTCAACATCGATGCAAAATCGGCTTCTGTTATAGCCTCTTGGCGGTTGATAATCACACTCTTAATCCAATTTTAAAGAACAAATTTACACTTTAAAGTTAGAAAAACAAGAAAAAGAGTCTTGGTTTGGTCACATTTGTTTTGTTTTCACGCATGGTTTTACTTTGATTGAAACAGTTCATGTGTATTATGAAACACACAAATGGGACTTTTCTGCCAAACCCGTCTGACAGCAAGCACAGTAGGTGTTGTGTTGCTGTCTCCCCTCCTAACAAGAGGCCCTCAGAGAAGATTCAGCAGCTGTCAAACTTCCCCTTCTGTCCCATGAAACTGTAGATACCAGAAAGCCACACATGTGCTGCTGCTGGGGGTTTCGGGGCCACATTTTGTTTCCTGGATCGTCCACCGCAGTGATAATTGTTAACACTGACAGATACTACAAAGCACTGGGAAATGTTGCACACCACTTGAATTAAAAGCAAAATGTGAAAATATTAATAGACAAAGAGTCTAATATAGAAAGCAATTAACAGAAACAACCTTTTTGAAATGAAAACATGCTGGACTGTTAAGTTAAAGTCAGAAACACGACATCTACTGTAGCAGCTTAGATTGTTTGGAGGAGGCTAATTCAGATAAGATGAAGAGCCTGGACAGTCCACATGGAGGCAGTAACACATTAGTTCAGAACTATTGTTTTCTAGAGTCCCTGTTCAATGTTTCACATGTGCAGACCAGCTGCAGAAGAAAACAAACGGTTATTTTCTGTTTGTAACTATAGGCGGGGCAATTACAGTAACTTTTATCCTAATTCATTTCAGTTTATTTATAAAGTATAAAATTCCAAGTCCAGTTCAGATCTAATTATGTAAAACCCAGCTTGGTCCAAATCAGTCCATCCATTTTCTATAACCATTTCTTCCAGACAAGGTAGTCGGGGAGCTGGTGCCTGTCTCCAGCCGTCTACGGCCGAAAGGCGGGACACACGCTGGACATCCATACACCCATTCAGAATCAGGATCAGCTTTATTGCCAAGTTCGTGCATACAAACAAGGAATTTGACTCCGGTACACTTTGCTCTTTTGTTCTGTTTTTGCATTACAGAATATACAAATTTACAATGTACAATATACACANGCTTTATTGCCAAGTTCGTGCATACAAACAAGGAATTTGACTCCGGTACACTTTGCTCTTTTGTTCTGTTTTTGCATTACAGAATATCCAAATTTACAATGTACAATATACACATATCTAATAAAAAAAATTCATACCTAAGAGCAATTTAGAGAGACCAATTAACCCAAAGGTCATGTTTTTAGACAGTGGGAGGAAGCTGAAACACCCATAAAGAACCCACACATGCACAGGGATGTGTGTTCCGTTCAAATCCAGTTATTTCGCCAGACCCACTGACATACAGTTCAATTCATCCATTTATTATTTAATTCAATTACTTTAGATAAAATTATAATGCAGTCAGACTCAGTTGATCATTTAATGGCAACTGGTAAATGATAAGTTATCTAGCTAACACGTGGGGGCAGTGGAGAGGACCAGCTCCCATTAAACAAGCAGAAACTTTCAGCAGAACCAGAACCAGAATGAGGCTCAGTATGAGAGGCTATAGGCCAACACAGACAAAGTAGGAATCAGAAAGCAGGAAGAAAAACACAGACGCACTGCTCCATGAGTTCATTTTATGGAAGGTAAACACAGAGAGTACACAAAGTTAATGCCAGCAAGTACTTCATCAATTTTTCCATCCGGGAAAGAGACACAGCTAAACACTGAAGTACTTGGCCAAGTGTACTTTCTCTGGAGAGAAAAAAAAACTGACTGTACACAGAGTTAGTAGGAGGAATAGTATCTAATTATGCATGAATGGAAAGTAGTAGGAGAACATTGCAGAGGACAATGAGGTAAAATGTCTTGCACCATGTGTACAATGTGTAGCAATATAAGCACCAGTGCTTCCAAAGGATGGATGAAAGGAATTTCAAACATGTTAATATCTGCATTGGTGATGTGTCCTTTAGAGACATAAAACAGGCCACATCTTGTCAGTTGGCCACTCATACTGAGCCAGGTCCTCCTAGAAGTTTCTTCCTGTTTAAAGTGATTCGTTCCTCTCTTCTATCAACAATCCATGCATTTACATGCAACCTCTGCGCATGTTCTCTTTGGCCTGAAGTCAAACCCAGGACCTTCTTGCTGCAAAGCAACAGTGCTACCAGCTGCGCCACTGTGCTGCCATCACCAGAGCTTATTCTGTGATATATCATTTCAAAACCATGTCAACATACAAATCTAATTTTTTTCTAATTATAAAGGCTGCAATATTTTAGATGCATAGATGTATAACTAGGACTCACTATTTTTTTCCAAAACCTTATGGGAGGATGTGTTAGGATGTGATGAATCTACACTTGAAATTTTAAACCGCAACTCCTAAAGATTTCGCACAAAAACAAGACTGAGCATTATCAAAAGAACACCAAATCCACAGTAAAACATGGCGGTGGTAGCATCGTGCTTTGGGGTTACCTATTCTTAAGAAATTTGGGTTTTATTTAAGAGGGGAGGATATAGAAATAGCTGTAAATATCAGTTTGACCCAAACCATTCAAAAAGCTGAATGCCAAGTTAAGAAGATATGTTTTTCTTGTTTGTATATTTTGTACTTTTAGGAGTGCCCTGAGTAAACAGTAATAGAAAATCTTTGGGGTCACCCAGCAAAGGCTGTATACACCACATATCCTCACAATCTCAGAGATTTCAATACCTTTTGTAAGACAGTGTAGCAATCATTGCTAAGTCAAGATTTAGCACAGTGATGGACCCTTACCAAAGCAAACTGAATTCTGGAATTAAATCAGAAGGTGTTTCACCCAAGTACCAGTTAAAGACACGTTTGCAAAAACCATTATTCTATTTTAAATTTAACATTTAAAGTGGAAAATATTTTAACAGGGCTGAGTATAAAAAAGCCAAAAGCTTGAAAAAATCTACATTAGAGTTTATGTTGTACTGTTTTGTTGAATAAAATAAAGTTAAATGTATACAATATTTTACTCCATAATGAATACAATTACTACACCTTTTCGTCAATAAACATGATGGTGAGCTTCAAACACAGGCCTGACTACTAATCTGTCAAGCTTTATGTAACTTAAATTTGGACAACCATTATGACACAACCTCTCAGGGTAAGATAAATATATAATAACAGTGATGCCACCAGATAAAATATTCATAAATACAACCTGGTTAAAGGTAGGACAGGTGCTTTTTAAAGATAGGTTTTAATAGAAAATGTTTTCTGGCTGTGATTAATTTTGGCAACAGGAATTGTTCTTTAGAGATCCAGAGTTGCCAGTCCGAGCAAAGATCCCCACCAGTATATGAACCATATTCTAACTTGGTACCAGTTGTCCCTGTCTGTTGCCACCCACAAAGCAGCCAGTGTCGAGGAGTCAAGGTGTCTGTGGGCTTGTTACCCTCTAAGAAGCAACAGCAGTAAACCCAGAAATCAGCTCGTCTTGCAGCTGTCTGTAAATTTAGACTCTCTGAGCTCAGTCGAAGTGGGAACCAGACAACTGGGGACAAACTGGAGGAGACATGGAGCCCAGATTCAGTCCCAGGCTTTGCTTTGGTAAAGATTGACACGGCTGCTTGTTTGCACTAGTTTACTTGTATTAACTGCATTATTCAGTATGGTTCTTTATCTTACCTGTGGGTCATGATGTGCATTTAGGGAGCTGTACTAGATGTGGTGAAGCAGTGTATGCCGCAGGAGGAGCCTGCAAGGCGATGGGACATTTATTCCACAACACATGCTTCACCTGCGCCGTTTGCAGTGAGTCACTTGTTATTTAAATGTTACAGTAACTATACGAAGCCCTAACTCAGGTAGGGTCTTTAGAACATTTAAAAAAATACATTACTATTCAAAAATTGTGAACTGTTTCTGATTTTTTGATGTTTCTTCTAACCATGCAGGTTTTATTGTATTCTATACTGTAAAGATTTATTTGGACTTTGGCTGTTCTTTTACTCATTTTCTGTGCAATTTTCTGGAAAATCCTCATACCAGATCACAGTGTATTCTGGGGAAAGAGGACTAACAGAGGACAAAAAAGGATCTGAAATCCACGTCTATAAGAAACAGGAATGAAATGCAGCAAAATACAGAGAGATTCTTTAGCTGATCATCTGCGTCATACAACGATTTTATCAAATAGATCTTATTACCTTATTGGTGACTTTTTAAAGATTTACCTAAAGACAAGTGAACAAATTGTCAAACTGTAGCAGGCTGCTTCTGACTAAGACTAAATAAAATAAAATAAAAAATGTTAATAGTTTCTTGTTGTCTGAGTTAGGTGTAGACACAGAAATTAGGACACCACATGAAAGCTTGAGTGCTTTCAACATATTTGAACATATGAATATTTATTATCCATTATACTAATGCCTGAGAAATTTCAGTTATTTAACTTAAATGAACAAAATAGGAGCCATTTTAAAGCTTTCTGTAAAAAATACTTTTTAAAAAGTATTTTTTATAATGCTTCAAATCACACACAGACACATCACGTCAGCTGTACATGATGACAACATCATTACTCAGGATTTTGACGGAGGTTTTTCCCATCTGACCTGCAAATGTGGAGAAAGTGAACACCATGGTGGGATCCAAAGAGCTGTCCGATTAATTTCTAATCAGCCATTCCACTGTACGGCAAAGAGTTTACAAGTGGAGGACATTCAAGACAGCTGCCAGCAGGCCCAGGTTTAGCCAAATAATCAAGCTTACCCTGCAACAAAGATGCTTAAAGAAGTCTCTAAAAAGATATCACCATGGGACCTACAGCAGGCCCTTGGTACTATTGATATGATATCCATGCCTGTGCAATCAGAAAGGAACTGCACAACGTTGACCTTCATGGGAAGTGTGTGAGGAGGAAACCTTTGGTCTCTTAGAAAAACATGAAGGCCAAGCTAAAGTTTACCAGACAAAGGCCTTGTGGAATAGTATTCTTGGGATATGTGTCTAAAATATATTTTTTGACACCTGAATTGAGGATATGTTTGGTGTAAACCAAAGGCAACATTCCAGGAAACGAACCACATGCTAACTGTGAAGCATAGAGCTCGAAGTGTTATGGTTTGGGGATGCTTTGCTGGAGCAGGACCTGGTCAGCCCACCATCATCAAATCCACCGTGACTTCTACCACATATTAGAGGAGACAGAGGAAAATGTGATTCATCTGTAAAAAAGAAATAATGCTAGAGTACAACTAGACTCTGCAACAAGAAATAACCCAAAACATACCTGTAAATCCACCAAGGCCAACTGAGAATTAAGAAATAGAAAGCCACGGCTTGAGTCAATGCCCAGATCTTGATCTCACTCAACCTGCAGGAAACCCTGCAACCATCTCAAAGTGAGGAGAGAGGGAAACTTTCCTCACACAAATGTCAGAGACTGGTAGATATCAACGAGCGTTTCACTAAAGTTACTCCGACCAAAGGGGCCGACACTAGCAGTTACAGTGTCATAGGATTGTCCTTGGTTCAAGGTTTTGTTTTAAATGAATGAAACAAGGTTATTGTTAGCTGTTTGGATGCAAGTAAATCACTGGGTTTTCATAGATAAATGAAAAAAGGATTAGATTTCGATATATGAACAACTGTTAAAAAAGAACCGAATGGCCTTTAATTTGGTGTTGAACTTCAGGACCATCAACCAATCGTAATTCAAGGTCACATTTTCTTGCAGTACTTGCCCTGTGTACACCAGAAAGGGAATCACAATTGACTGGACATGCTATTAGGCAAAAGTAAATCAAGTTGGTCTCAACTGATAGAGTTTGTTCTTATATTCTTATTCTGTCAGGGTGCTGCTCCCTAAAAAAAGAGTGCCATGGGTATCAAAACCCAGTAGTGCCTGAATTATTCATAAATCAGATTGAGTCAGTAATCAAACATTAAAAAATATTCTTTGTAAATGGTCAGTCGCATCACTGAACCTGAGTGAAAAAACATCCAAATCCAAAGAAAATCTTTCAAAGCTCTTAAGAAACCCCAAAGAATTAGAGATCAAGACCACAGAGAAAATTACAAGAAAGTCTGCCTTGGAAGCAACATAGAGGAAAGAGCCAAGATGTTTACACAGTGTTGTATATCTATGAAACTCCGGCTCCAAATTGTCTGTAAACATGGTGATGTTAGGTGTAAACACTTCTGGATGTTCACATTTCGGCAGCAAAACTGGTATAAACTCATGAGCGCAACAAAAAGAAGAGGAACCTGGTTAAATACAATGCTGAGAACAGATGGATAAATAAACTATAAAAGGATGAGAACTTCTGGACACGCTTTTAGCTTTATTGACCCTGAAATCTCACCAAAAACACATCAGTGGGACATGAGGTAGATGAAACCATTAGGATAGTGTTCTCTGGTTGCTAAAATGTGTTTTTCTTATGTTTATGCTGATGTGTGTACAGTTCAGACAAATAATTTGATCTAATTAAGAAACATTAGAGTTAACGAGAGTGTAGAAATCTATAAAGATTTGAAAAATTCAAGTTTTCAGTGGTAAATTGTGGCAAGCACTTGCCACATATTAAGCTATTTTATTTTTTATGTCAGACAAACAGCTCAAAGGACAGCCATTTTTCACCGTGTTGGGACAGATCTACTGTGAGGATGATTTTTTGGTAAGTATCAATTTGTTGTTTGCTCCTAATATTTTAAATACATGTGCTTTTTTATTCTATGTTTATGCTATGCTTTTTTTGCAGTTCTCTGGAGTTCACCCCCCTGAAGAAGTGTGTAACAGTTGTGGAAGTTCAGTCACAGATTTGGCAAGCATTTACTTATTTACTCGAATCTCTTTGACCTAAAATTCTGAGTAAAAGAACTAACGCAACACAATCAGGTTCTGCAGGCCCAGGGGAAATCCTACCACCCAACTTGTTTTCGCTGTGTGGTCTGCAGACAGGAGCTGGAGGGTCAGCCCTTTGCTGTCGACTCCGACTCCAGGGTTTACTGTGTCATCGACTATCACAGGTGAAATTACAACAATAGGCCCAGCCCTCTGGCTCTGACTATAGTGAGAAAGAGGAATCTCCAAACAAAGTGATTTTCAGTTTCACTGAGACTTTTTTTGTGGCTTTAGGATCCAGTCTCCCCTTTGTGGTGCCTGCATGATGCCCATACTACCAACAGAGGTGAGGTCCATCTTCATTTAGCAATCCGACCCTTTACACATTATTCCCATTAATCATTTCTGTTTCCCATTTGTTTCAGGGATCTGCAGACTCAATTCGGGTAGCCTCATGTAAAAAGTATTACCATGTAGAGTGCTACAGTGGTGAGGTTAACCTTATTTAAAGCAAAGTTTATTACTGTAAGGTTTCACACAATGTGCTATTCAAATAAAATCTTTACTTTCTTGACCTTCCAGTTGTCCAAATTATTGATTTCTTCGTTATGGCAGGAAACAGAAGGACAAACTCAAACTCATGAACCTTTTCTTGACTTCACCAATGCAAATAGAACTCCAGAGCCAGCCGAAGGCAATAAGCAAACTAAGCTCCTCAAACAGGAAGCAGAGGTTAAAACTTTGAAGACATGAAGACTGAGCCTATATTTAAAACTTGTTTGTTTCAAGTGTTAGCGAACAGCACATTTAAAGCACTTTTAAATGGACAAAAAACTATAAATTTTTAGTAGTGATCGTGCACGTTATTTAACATTAAAATTCCATTCCACCATGTAAATATGCCTGATTTAGCCACAGCGGCTAATTTCGATCTGTAATAAATGGTAGGTTGATAGCGTGAAATAAGATCAAAATATTAAATCACATTATTTGTTATGCAAAAGTCTCAAATCTTCACAAGTCCCAAATCTGTACATCATATGTACAGGGGTTGGACAATGAAACTTTAAGTTGCTTCTGTAAACTCCTCAATAATTATCTGTATCCCTTTTGAAGGCTAGTTTATACAGGGGTTGGACAATGAAGCTGAAACACCTGGTTTTAGACCACAATAATTTATTAGTATGGTGTAGGGCCTCCTTTTGCGGCCAATACAGCGTCAATTC
Organism: Characodon lateralis; assembly: GCA_036250325.1. Lineage (NCBI taxonomy): Eukaryota > Metazoa > Chordata > Actinopteri > Cyprinodontiformes > Goodeidae > Characodon > Characodon lateralis. The sequence goes on along the minus strand of JAHUTJ010052112.1, from coordinate 26 downwards.
GTCTTGGGAATGACATATACAAGTCC
>JAHUTJ010052111.1:0-10753 GCA_036250325.1 Characodon lateralis | reverse complement strand
GATCCTTCCTGCCCACAGCCATCAGCATCTACAACGGCTCTTTGAGGAAACCTTCATAATATGAGCTATAACAACATTTAATTTCCCTTTGGGATTAATAAAGTATTTTTGAATTGAATTGAATTGTATAATTTATCAGAAATAATTCTTGATCATTACAGTTCATAACTATTATATACCAAAAAATAATAATTATTAAAATTGTTGTTTTTTATTGTGAAAAAAAATATTTCTCTGCTGAATTTTAAATTTAAGACTCTTATTGAGCCAAACAGTGGGTTTCTTTCCCTCCAGATGGTTGGTGATGTAACTCTCTGTTTCTATAGCAACACCCAGCCAGCATCTGTCTTGGAAATCTCTTTGTGCTCCATTGACCACAGCACAGGGAGTCAGTGTGGGAAACTCCGATCTATCTACTCCTCACGCTGCCTGCAAGGCACATGCCACCTTGTCTGCATCTGAATATCTGTAGTAGTGTGTATAATCTTTCAAAAGGTTTTCAAATACAATGAAATTGATGCAGAAGACATAAGACATATTTTCTTTAGCCTGGCTTATTAAACTACCATTTTATGTTTTACAAAAGAAATATCTTCTAAACCTATTGACTTTTAGCAGAAAAAAAGAATAATACTGAACAGTTTGTTGTGAAAATATATATAGTAACGGTTTTACCATATGAGGGTTGGATGATAAGTTGTCTGTAAAAGTCAATGATTCCATTTTTCAAGTTGCATATGTTCACTCTCTGTAGCTTCCCAATTTTTTCAGATTAATGGAGCTCTACGAGTTTTTCTTCATCTCCTGTTAGATCTTCATTCATTCCCTTGAGGCCTATCTATCATCCTTAGTGAATGATGTGCTGCTGCTTCATATGCTTCATTGTCATAGAGAGCCATCTGATTAGTTTAGACTAACTAATCAGAAACTTCATCCAGACCGAGATCCTCATATTAATGTGAAGATGTGAGACCATAAATAGGGGGATGAAGCCAGCAGAGAACCACAGAGATCCAATAATGGCACAGACAATCACTGCATTAATTACTAACTCTCAGGTAAATATGAAATTCATAGAAGGCTAATCTTTTTTGGGGGTTTGGAATTGTTGACACCAATGCTACAATGTGGATTAAGTTTCATAACGAGAGGGCAGCAGCACTCAGAACTTTTGAAGAATGTTGACCAGCTACAATCTTCATCAGAGAAGTCATAAGCTGACCTCTTTTCTGTGAGCTTGACAGTCCTGACCAGCATCACCAAAGATGAACATCAATTTAACATTGTCCTCTGGAAGCTGCGGTAGACAACTGCAGGCGGATGACTGACAAACGGAGAAAACCATATTGATTCAATTTTCCTGAACTAAATTCGTGGAACTTTTATGGACTTGTTGCTTTGTATCAACAGTTTGAGTGTTTCCTTTTCTGCATTTTTCAAAAATTATTATATTAATGCATCAGCCAATATTGTTAATTAAATTATGGAAACATTATTTTCCATTTAGTTTCCATTTTATTAATAAAGGTTATTTTCATATATAAGTGGTTGTAGGAGTCATTTAATTGACTTTCTGTCTCTCAATACTCTCAAATGATCTGTTCTAAGATTTCAACACATTTTTAATTTATCCTAAAAGATTTATTTTGCATCATGATACTGATGATTTGATGACTCACTCTGGGGTAAAAAAAACAAAACACCTGTTCTTTATTTATTTAACTTAGATTATCCTTATCTAAATTATAAAAGTTATTTTTTGCAACAAGTTGCAATGGTGACTTTGGGTGATGAATAAACATGATCTGTACACCTACAATCTCACAGTGTGACCTTTGTATTGAACGCATTTAAATTATCTGTTTTAAGGTCAGACAGGTAATTGTTTTTACTTCTATTTCTGCAACTGTTTGCCAGAAATGTTGGTCTTTTATAAAGCTCCTCTTTCTTTACTTTCTTTGAGTACAATGTGTCTTGTGACAACCTACAAGCTGTTGTTTCATATATCATCACTTATAATTTGGTTGGAGCTCAACATATTTATGTGGTATGGTTCCTTTTTAAAAAATTTTATAAATTCATGAATTTAGATAGTTTTCATATACATTCATTTTATGTTGCAAAGACTTCTATTTTATTTAATTTGCTCAAAATAGATTTTTGTATGAATAAATTACAAACATGGAGCAAGTTAACCAGAGCACAGCAACATCACTTACCATTTCTGACAAAAGGAGGTTAATGATGTCATGTCTTGGTTGGACACACTTGTATTGTTCTTCTGGTGGAAATAGTGAAAGGACAGAGTGTGGGAAACCAGAATAAACGTACTCACAGAGCCTCTGAGGGATAATAGATCTTGACCTTTGCCCTGAAAAGATGGAGGTTAAATGGAAACGCGTCCCTTATGTAAGTAAGGGACACATTTAATGTCACAATTACTGTCACCACCTTTTAGCGCTTTCTCCATGTAAAAACAGATAACTTTGATAAGCCTTTGCAAATAGTAAAATATGTTTTCTTCAGGTTTGCAATACAGTTAATTATGAAAAAACATGAAGATCTGGATACATTAATTATTCAGCACAACAAATGTGAAGTTTTTGTGTTTGTGGCCTCTCACAATGAGCCAGGAGCTGTCTTCCTGTTAAAGGTGAGTTTTCATTTCCACCTTCTCTCAGTTTGAGAGATTGCTGTGATGGCAGTGAGTACTTAACTGTCATAATCTACAAAAATTCATATCAAATACACTTTTAATTGTTGAGGTTAAACATTTCCAAAGTATTTTACACAATTCTAGAGCCAATCAATGGTGATCTTTTCCTCCAGATGGTTGGTGATGTAACACTCTGTTGCTATAGCAACACACAACCAGCATCTGTCTGAAACATTCCTCTGGGCTGCGCTGACCACAGCAAGGGGAGTCAGTGTGGCAATCTCTCATCAATTTGCTCCTCACACTGCCTGCTAGGCACGTGCCAACTAAACTGTCTGCGACTGGACATTAGCATCTTTGTCCACAATCTGTAATTTTCAATTAACTTCCATTTTTTGGGGGAAAAAGAATCATATTCACAGATTATTTAAAGTTCTGTAAATTAAAATATCCATCCATCCATCAATCCATCCATTTTCTATACCCACTTCCTCCATACTGGGTCGCTGGTGCCTATCTCCAGCAGTCTATGGGCGAGAAACGGGCTACACCCTGGACAGGTCGCCAGTCCATCACTGGTGAATTAAACAGATGAGGAAAAAAAGTTTCTATATCAGTACTCTCTTTTATTTATTCTACTTCATGGCAGAGTTTCAAACTCACTTTCATTTCTGAAAATGGTATCACTGTTGCTGATAAAACATCTAAATTTAATTTCCCATTGGGATTGATAAAGTATTTTTGAATTTTTGAATTGAATTATTTGTTTTTTTTATTTCTTTTGAAATCAAAAGTGCAATTTCGGGTTTAAAATCAGTTCAATTTGAACTGACTCACATATTTATTTTTAGCTATTTTTCCTGAATGTAATTAATGACAAACAATTATATTATGAAATTATTTTAAAACTAATAATGTTTAAAGTATACATTATATAAAAATGTTATTCATCCAGATGCATGCTGGGCTGATGAGCGTGTGCTCAGTCAAAGATATTGATCTCAGCATCAGGGAGCCCCGCTGCTCCCTCCGCAGGGTCACCAATTTCCCACATTCAGCCTGAGCTCTTTGAGTGTGTTCCACCTGCTCCCTCTGAAATCGAATCATTATCCCTCAAGCAATAATGGGTGCGTGTTGTTGCCCCACATGCCTTATTGTTCTTCAGAGCTCTCTGATTGGTTCTGACTGTGGGAAACTACAGCCAAACCAAGACCCACACTTTCAAATGGAGATGTGGGACTATAAATAGGAGGGATGAAGCCATCAGACATCAGCTTCTCTCTACAGAGACGTTTACATCACAAAGATCCAACCATGGCACCTACAATCACAACAGCAGTAACCATCCCTCAGGAGCATCTGACTCTGAACCACAAGGTGAATATGAAGTTCATAAAAAATTATTAATCTTTCATTGGAGTTTGTACATTTTAAAATCAATGCTACACAGCTGAACAAGTTTAATAACATAACTTTGTTTTTGTTCCTGCAGCTCAGAAAGCCTCTGGTGGAGAAATTACACAGAGAGCGAATTAACAGCAGCATTGAGCAGCTAAAGTCTCTCCTGGGTCCAGAGTTCCTCAAACAGCAGCCAGACTCCAAGCTGGAGAAGGCAGACATCCTGGAGATGACAGTTTGCTTCCTGAGACAACTGCAGCAGCAGCAGCAGCAGCAGCAGCAGCAGCCAGATGTGGACTCAGCAACTGTTGATCAGGGCTACTCCAGATGCGCTGAAGAGGTGGTGGATTTCCTGTCCAACGATGAAGTGAAGGTACAGACCCAAAGAAGACTGCTGAACCACATCAGCATGATGCAGTCTTTCTCTGAGAAAAACTTGAGAGAAGTGGACTTCTCTCCTCTGAGCTCAACACGGCAAAGCAACATCAGCAAAGACGATAATCCAGTCCGCAGCGTCCCCTGGAGGCCATGGTAGACCGCTACAGACTGGAGTCCCACGAGAGAAACTTGACCATTTTGGTAAAAAACTAATGGACTAAGTTATTTTTTAAGGATAATGTTTTTTCTGTTTGAACAGAAGATGTTATACATTTTGTATATGTGTGTATTTTTCAAGATTACATTTCCAGTAAAAATGGCAGCGGAATTGTCTTTAGTTTTAAAAAGATAAACATATTCTCATGCATTTTGTATGAATTTTCTATAATTGCACTAGCAATAATGTAGGAATAGGAATGCTGGTAACAGCCATTATGTTTTGATTATTTGCAATCATATACTCAAGTTTAAATATCCTTTTTATGGACCGATTAATTTGAAGGAGTCTAACCATATTCAGTCTTTACTATTTGTTATAAGACAGAAACATGTACACTTTTATTTTAAAAAGTTTTTCCAGTATTCTTTGTTTTGTAAGTTTAATTACAAATTTTCAACAATAGTATTTGTTACTATTGGGAAACTTATTGATCACTTTGATCTAGTTGGTTATGCATTTTCTATAAATCTACCTCTTTTTATGTAATTTGTAAAAAGAAATGATTTTCTAAAAATGTATTATTACTCTTTTTTTTACAAACGTTTTGTTTGACAGTCACAGTTTATTTGTGACAGTATTTACGTGAAGAAAAGCTACTTTATTTAGTTGTAATTATAATGGATGTGATCTGTTTTAAGGTCAGCGTTTGCTATAATCTCTATTATGTTGATTGAATCAACACTTTTTGCTCCATAAAAGGAGCGAGTTTCCTCTGAAACAATGTACTTTGTCTTTTATAAAGACAGCTGTTCTTTTAATTTCTCTGAATACATTATGTCTTGTAAAAGTCTGAAAGTTGTTGTTGATGTATCATCACTAGTTGGAGCTTTAACAAATCAAATCGCTCACTGTGCCTTGTTGAATAAACAAATACTACCAGATAAAATGTTTTCTTTTTATTTTATGATAATTATATACATATGTTTCAATTTTTTAGCTCTTTTATCTGCTCATTCTTATAATTTCATTAAAGAAACCAGAATTTTCTAGGATTTAGTACAATTTTTAATATCCTACTCCCAAAGAGTTAATTGAGAAACAGAGGAAATAAACACATGAAGAAGTACAATAAATGGCAACGCATGTTATAGTTTTATGACATTGTATGAATTTGAAACTAGATCATTTAAAGTCACTTTTGATACATTACTGCTGTCATAAATGTTTTGGTGGATTTCCTTACATTTAGACTTACTGTTTCTACTCGAGGCAGTGGTATAGTGGGCTCAGCGTGTTCATCTCTAATAAGAAGTGAATTTGGAACTTTTTGTTTTGTCTTACTGGGCAGCAAAAAGTCTTGTGCCAAATGGCACACTTATAAAATAAAATGTTTGGATTAGAGGAATGATAATTTAGATTTATATCTTAAAGTAATTGAATTGTTGCTGTCCATTGCATAATAGTTGAGGATCTTGGCATCTGACTTCTTTTGTCATTTCTCTGTGTGCCTTACCGACTTACGCCTAAGAACCTAAAAATGCTGATAAGGATACAGTTTTTTTTTTTTGTTAATTTTTCTAAATACCATTAATAAGCTACTGTAAACTATTTTAATGTACACAAATTGATCATTCTCATAATCTACATCATCAGCAAAGAACTGTGTGAAGGGGATATTCCTCTCCTCCCATGATTCAAGGAAGCAATGAGATTCAATAAATTTCTCGCTTTAAGATTTATTTATAGCATTTATCATTTAAGGATTGTATTTATTATTTTGTACACAAAGGTCTATTTCATAATGCTTTAATTGAGTAAAAGAAAACACACAAAAACTATAAAAACAAAGATTCTGAGCTAATTCTGTTGTAAAAACATCTATGGAGATTTTATTCAGAACATTAATTCCAACATCCAGAATATTAATTCTAGCTTTAATCAAAAGTTCACAGCCCTCTCAAGAGTTCAAAGACATACAGAAAAAAGCAAAACAAAAAACAATTTTATACCAAGCTAGATGAACATTGCAAAACATGCAATGTGGAAAAATTGTTTGTGTCCTGCCAGAACAAAGCATCTTGTCGGTTCTGTTTCTCTCCATCTGACCCTTAGAACTCAGTTACAGAAGCATTCATCACGAGGTGCTGATAAACCAGTCAGAACAGGACACACTTTAGGCAGCCACCATTAAAAATGCATTCCACATCAGATACAAAAAAAATGGTTTAAGGTATAAGGTGCCACTTCCACTGTAGAGTTTAATGCCTATAATGACAATATTTTGTGTTTAGTCAACCTTGGCCTGAGGTTTTACTGTTGGGAATTATCTGACTTTGTTTTAATATTATAAACAAACACAATGGAAGGTAGCATCCATTTAAGGATTTAAAGAATGACTAATAAAGAACAAACTTAAAACATTCAAACACAAGGAAAAGGAAGCTGCTTTAGATGTGGTATTACATAGATCTGGGGTAGCAGTTTCCACTTTTGTCATATTTTGTTTCACCATTTCAAATCTTGCTCCATTTCTGAGCCAGCCAATGGCCTCGCTTCCCTCCTATATGATTGGTAATGTGATCCTGTGTTTCACCAGGAAAACAGAGCCAGCATCTGTCACAAGCTGTCCCTTTGCGGTTTAATGACCATAGAGCAGGCGGTTAGTGTGGGAAACTGAGATCAGCTTGTTACTCACATGGAAAAGAGGGCACGTGCCATAAGATACCAGCATTATTTAGATACCAGGATTAATACAGCCCTAAAATCTTTTTAAAAAAATCTGAAAAAATACAAAACTTTTAAAGTAAACATTGTGTAAAACCCCTTTGTTTTGAGTGTACAAGAAAAGGTACATTATGAAGTAAAACCATTAAATAACTTACAATTAAAACCAAATTATATTTCTTGTTACATTTTTTCATTCATTTCAATAGGTATACTTAAATAAAATTGTACCAGCCCATATAAATAAGTATTTATTTTGAATTTAACCGAAGAACTAGATGATTAACATTATCCCACCACGTGCGTGCTGGGATGAAGGGCGTGTGCTCAGTTGAAGTAATTGATCCCAGCATTAGCCAGCAGATAAGCTCTCTCTACAGGGTCACCACCTTCCCACATTCATGCAGGACTTTGTGTGTTGGCTCCATCTGCTCCCCTGGGATCTAAACATAAAGCCCTGTGCAAAGATGACAGCGTGTTGCTGCCACACATGCCGTATTGTCTCATTTAGCTCGCTGATTGGCTGAAACTGTGGGAAACTTCAGCCAAACCAAGACCCACATGTCTAAATAAAATGTTACACTGTAAGGTGGAGGAATGAACTCAGAAGGGATCAGAAGCTCTCTATAGACACCTCTATAGCACAGATCTAATATGACAAATAAAATCACTACAGCAATTTTCAAAAGCATCTAGCTCTGAACCACAAGCTTGATTGAAATTATGTGGGGAGTTATTCATTTATTTATCCTGGCTATTTGGTAGCATTGCACACATCCTTAATAACAACTGCATACTGTGTTCTGCAACTCAGAAAGTGTCTGGTGGAGAAGTAAATCAAGAGCAGCACTGAGCAGATAAAGTCATGGTTGCAGAGCTGCTCAAACAGCTGCCAAAGTTCAAGTTGGAAAAAGTAGACATCATGAAGATGTTGGTTCTCAGCTCTACAAACAAGTTGTAGTGTTCCTTTGAAAAGAACCTGAGAAATGCTGACTTTTCTTCTCTGACCTTCACAATTCTGACCAGGGACAATAAAGACAAGCATCTAGCCCAGAAAAGTCATTATATCAGTTAATATAGACACCACCGCCTGCAACAAAGAGTCCTGACATGAAACTAATTTCATTTATGTTAAACTTCATACATTTTGTTTCCTGATAAAAACAAAGTATGTTGCAGTGGATTGTGCTTATGCCAGACCTGACCGTATGAGCTACTGTTTCTATTTCTCAACAGTCAGGCCATGGGGTCCCCTACAGTATACATTAATGAATTATCCTACAGTAGAGTCAGACAAACATGAACAGCATTACTGCATTAGGAATACCTTTACACATAATAAAAATGGAATACTGCAAGCTTTTGGGTACTCTTTTTTAAGTAACTTAAACAATGTTAGCTTAAAATACTTTACCCAAGAAAAACAGTTTAAAAAAGTATGAATAACTAAGTGTGCTACCTATGTATAGTCTTAAAAAAAGCTAATAAGTGATGATTACACAATATAAACAGTAGCAGTTCTCGGTTTCTAATTGTGTTTGCTCAGTATAAGGGATTGCTGCAAAGTTAATGACTCAATACTATCAACTGTCCACTGTCTTCACCTGCTCGCTCTGGTGAAGGGATTGCAACCCTTATGCACTCAGCAGAGTTTCCTTAGTTGGGAAACCTTTTATTAATTGCTATAATTAACTGAACTTGTCTCCATTGTATTATAACTAGGAATGAATTTAAATGCATGCAATTAAATTGAAATCTGTCTATGATTGGATTGATTTGGTTTTATATTTTCGTGTATAATATGGATCTCTTTGTCTTGTAAAGTGGTTTGAGATTATACTTGTTGTGAATAAATGACTGATAAACTGATTGTAATTAGTATAACGTGATTAAATTGTACCTATTTATGAATAAGTACCCTCTAGACCTAAGACATTTTAAAAAGATCCAAGTTTTCCTGTAACTAAACACACCAACAATAACCTGGGGTTTTCTTGTCGTAAACATTCCTTTGGTTCACACCAGCTGTTTAGAGATCAATCTATCATTCATTCAAGGAAAAGAGTAGTTTTTTCCTTTGAAAATATTCAAAATATTTTGAATTTCATCCAATTTTTCTAATTAGTGTTTAGGTATAGATACAGCTATTGTGGCCTATTAACTAGTCATTTAAATAATTTAAATATTAAGGTACAAAAACTACTGGTGCATAAAAATATGTCACGTGTTCATAAAGACAAACAACAACAATAATAATGATACATAACAATAATTTTGTAAATTTTTTGTCTTGCTTGAAATTTAAACACTGTGATGAACATGGTAACCAGTAACTTCACAAACTCCATATCTCATCTCCTCTCATCCACTTCATACACAACTTTCTCAGCAACAGGCCTCAGGCTGTCAGATTTGACTCCACCACATCTCCTTTTATCTTCATCAATACAGGTGCACCACAAGGCTGTGTTCTGAGTCCCTTTCTGTACACTCTCCATATGAACAACTGCATCAGCATATCTCCCATCGCCAGGTTCTTCAAATGTTCAGATGACACTGCCATACTTGTTCTGCTGTCAGACCAGGACTCAGTTACAGTCTAGAAAGTTGCCCACTTTACCCAGTTGTGCAATAACAACTATCTTCTCCCCAATGTCACTAAAACCAAAGAACTCATAATAGATTACTATAAACACACCACCCACATTATTCCATATACATCGACAATCATTCAGTTGAGATTGTGGATCACTTCAAATACATTTAAATCACTCTTGACAATAAATTAAACTCGAATCATCAACCCATGGACAGAAAAAAGGACTGCCAGCAGAGAACCCATGTCATCCCCAAGCCCAGATCCCTCTCCATCAAGCCACTCATCCTGCTTCTTCCACACCATAGCAATATAGAGTCCATCCTGCTCTATTGTGCCACTTGCTATTTCATGTTGCTCCCTCTCAACAATAAAAACAAAATATTGAAAATCACACATATTTGTTCCAAAATTATCGGTCTTTCTACTCCCAGTCTGCCAGTCCTTGTTAACACTGCCATCATCGACAAAGCCCTGTTGGTCATTTACGACTGTGATCATCTTCTTCATGGCAGATATCAGTTAAAATATCTCGCCTTGGAAAAAGTTTTGTCCCCTCTGCAGTCACAGCCCTCAATACTCTCGACAGACATTAATAACAATGTCTTGGAACTTATCTTAGCAATTACCAACATATTAATGTTTTGTTAAAATACTTGTCATGTCCTCCCTTTAACTGTACTGTGTGTTTTTGTGTTCTGTGTGTTTCTGATTAATGTACAGTACAGACCAAAAGTTTGGACACACCTTCTCATTCAAAGAGTTTTCTTTATTTTCATGACTATGAATATTGTAGCTTCACACTGAAGGCATCAAAACTATGAATTAACACATGTGGAAT
>JAHUTJ010052110.1:0-10758 GCA_036250325.1 Characodon lateralis | reverse complement strand
TATATATACATATACATATCAAGCGGAGCATTATAGAGAAAGCTGTAATGCTCCTCTTACAAAAGTAAATTTGTTGGGTTGGCTTCTTCTTGGCACTCCGACAACAGTGAGTGCTACTCTGCCGGACAGAGTAGCACTGAAATAAATGCAAAGATAATAGTTTTTACTAGTTTATTAAAAGGACTACAGGGATTACAGAACGAAAACATGTAGGGACAGTGTCTACTTTGAAATATTTAGGATTTTTTAATAGATGACAGTTTGTGTTTTGAAATGTGCAGTATCAGCAACTTTAATGTTATGATGCATGTTATTTGGTTATGATTAATGCTAGAAAATCAGGAAAATATGTAATTGCAATATTATTGCTAAACATTGCGATGGCAAGATCAAGTCCAATTTATCCACACCTTTCGGACTGTTCTTTTTTTTCTCTTTTCACAATGTCCCAACCACTCTTTGCGAGCTTTAGAATCGACCACTAAAAATATCCATCAAGCATGAGCATGGAAGGCAGTGAAAATCTATCCTAAATTATTATTGGCATGTGTATCCTACAAAACATTGCATCCAAGCAGACCGTTTGCAATTGCAATATTGCAAACACTGATATTGCAGTAAAGACTGCAATTTGAAATACTGTGAAGCACTAGTTTAGATCAAGAAATGCTCTAGTGAAATTCACAATGGCAGGAACATGACGTAATTTTTCCTACCAGCATCAGTGATTTCTTACTTCACTAAACAAAGCAGTCTCTTTCTATACTCAGCTTCATGTATCCTGCTGCTATTGCTTCCTGGCTACAAGCCATTCCTTGCTGTTTAAGTTGTCATCTAATTACCGAGCTTAAATATTTAGTGCCTTGCCTAAATACAGTAAAGGAAGGAATTGTGTTCTCAGATATTTGACAAATGCATCTATCAAGTGGGGTTTGTTTTTAATCTAGGCTCTAGTTTTTGTCTGTACCCAACAGCTGCAGTAAAGGCTTTTATGACCTAAATACAACCATTTGCAAAGTTTAATTAGATTAAATATATCGGCTATATAAGACACACTGAGGTATGGGGTGACAATGATATTGTAATTGGAGCTTTAAAACAGCAAATATAATCAGTGGAAAAGGCTATCTGTTTTTTTAGCTATTCCTGACAAAATTGCATCATCTCTTTAATGACCTGAAATAACTCACCTGACAACTTTGGAGCCCCCTTTGTTGACCTGCATGTCCACCATACAGCCTGAGTTGACGTAAGAAGCCAGATTGATCTCTGAGAACTCCGCCTGGGAAACAGAAAAGCAAAACCCCAGTTTAGGTTTTACAGCAACATGCAGCATGAGGTCCCATTTAGGTGCCACAGCTGAACTCCTTGACTCAATGTTGCTATTTCTCTTGGCTTGCTGACAGCAATACATTTATATAACATTGAAGTAAATTGCTTTTGTACGTCATTGTGCCTTTTTTAATTTGCAAAGACCAGAGCAGAAGACGAGATTTGGAGGGACAGAGCGAGCTGGTCAGAGAAGGCAAATTGAGTTATCCCCAGTCTCTGGCCTCCAGGACAGTGAGGGCCTTGTGAAAGGCTGTAGCTTGGCTACTTAATGACTCAGTCAAACTCCCAGAGATTCTCAAAAGGAGGGGACAACAACTCCACTTCTGGGAAAGGAATCTCAGGATGCGTGGGACCAAAAAGCAAAAAGAAGCATTTCAAAATTCCAAAAAAGATTAAAAAAGCTTGAGACATGTTAAGGTTTTTTGTTTTCAAAAAAGTCTCTCCAAAAATACAAGTTTAACATAAATGCAGGAAGCTTTAACCAGCAATCTGATGTACCAGCCTAAATTTACAAATATTCTCCAAACATGATCTCAGCAAAAATCTCAAAGTTACAAAAGCTCGATGTGTCTGAAACTTGAAAATTTCCAAAAGTCATTTGGAACATTCAAGACACATTGGATAAGTCCTGCTATTCAATTCAGTTAAACAATTTTTTTTTTTTTACAGAGCGCCAATTCACAAATTATTGAACAGCACAGTACACACACAAAATGAGTTCACACAATTTCTTAAAATACAAGAATGTATTAACAAAAATCAACTTAAAGTCAAACATATTTCAATCAACAAACTCTTTACTATGCTAAAACAACCCAACTAAAATACCAAGCAGATTTAAAGAATAAAGACTAATGGCTATGTACAATATAAACAAGTGAATCAAAGATGGTTGAAACCATGACCAAAAGAGTGATGCAACATTAGCATGCAATGTTTATGTTTGACGACCAAGGATTATCTTGAATAATCTGGAAATGAAGTTAAGTTAGTGTTTGAACCAATTTAGGCAACAATCAGCATACCTTTAGACAACCCTTCACAATGTAAGATCAGATAAAATATAATTTTATTAAAATAACATTTTAAAGAATGATCTGCTGAATAAAACCAACCTTCTGGATGACTAATTCTCAACGGTGTTTAATTAGCTGCCGTTATTTATTAAAATAATATTTAAAGAAATTTTATTAAGGAAATATTGAAATAATATTTAAGGAAATATTATTTTCAATAAAAACCACACCTTTCTGGATAAAGGGGCTTAATGGTGTTTAATTAGCTGCCTTTGTCTAGTACAAATAATATTTAAGGAAATATTATTAAGGAAATTTTAAAATGATATTTGAGAAAATATTACTTTGAATGAGGACCAACAACCTTTCTGGGTAAATGATCTGTAGCTGGCTCATAAGGTGGGCAAGCACATGCTCTGAGTTGTTAGCGGTTGGAGCTAACAAAAGAAGCTCATAGTTGTTATCAGAATCAAACGGTGCGCTATGGCTGATCTGTTTAAAAACCACACTTTAAATAAACTTTGTCTTAAATAATAAAAAAAAAACCACATCATTAGCTGAGTTTCTCAACACAAATAAAACAAATGTCATTAAGTGAACTAAACTTCTCTGTCCAAACACTACCTCTTACGTGAACCGTGGTGAGGAGAAGTTGTCCTGGGCGTTGAGGAAACATCCAAGTTTTGGTAAACCAAAAGTGTTAGCTTGCAGCTAACCTCCGTAGCTGTGGGGAATGGCTTTTAGCTGGCCCGGCCGAACCGTACGACAAAGGCTCGTTCGGCTCCTTGGGTGGCTGCGATGCGGCGGGGTAGCTCTCGCTACCTGGACGTGCACACAGGAAGGTGTGTGATGCTTTCCTAGCCTTCTTTTCCAGGCCGTGGAAGGTCTGTTCCTGGCTTTGCTGGAAGTAGGTTACTGTGATTTATTTTGAAAATTCCAGAAAAGACCAAACTGGCCTTTAAATGTTGTAATCTATGGCTGGACCCAACACAAACAAACAAAACGTGTAAATGCAGAAATACACAGACAATTTAAATCCAACTATACGAACAGATTACAGATTATACAGGCAAGCCAATTAGACACATTCCAATTTGATCCTAGTTATTAATGAAAAATTAAGTTGAAGTTGTTATATAAATTGGTTAAAACATATTTTCTATCTAAAGAAATTGCATTGAGTCACCGACTTGCTCTATTTACTCCTGTTTCAGTGCATCTTGAACAGATTACTGGAACTGTGGAACTGTGGATAGCATTATCAAAAGCGTTGACACTACTGAATTGAATCAGTTTGTGAAGGATCACTAAACGGTGCAGCTTGGAGCAATGGCCAGTGACTAGACACCTTTGGTATAGGTTTAAGTTTAAGTGTATTTACATAGTAAGTGTTAATGCTAATGAGGCACTGAAGGAGCTACATGACACCATAAGCTTGCTGCAGTCAAAGTGGTTGCTGGGGACTTTAATCACGTGAAACTGACGGACACTCTGTCCAGTTTTTAACAGCACGTCACCATTCCTACAAGGGGAGATAATACTTTGGACTATGTGTACTCTAACATCAAGAGTGCGTACAGAGCCCCTCCTTGCCTCCATCTTGGCCTCTCCGACCACATCTCCATCCTGCTGTTGCCAGCATACCACCCCCTGCTGTGATGGATTATGCCAACAAAGAAGACAGTCACTGTGTGGCCCAGGGATGCAGCCTCGGTGCTCCAGGACTGTTTTCAGTGCACAGACTGGCAGGTCTTCAGAGAGGCAGCTACGTATGACGGAGAGGTGGACCTGGAGGAATACACCACCTCTGTCCTAGGCTTCATCTCCAAGTGTGCTGATGATGTCACCACCGCCAGGACAGTAACCTGCTATCCAAACCAGAAACCCTGGCTGAATGCTGAGGTGAAGGCTCTGCTGAAAGCGAGGGATGCTGCGTTCAGGACAGGGGAGGCATCAGCACTCAGAGAGGCAAGGAAGGGACTGACTGCAGGCATTGTGATGACCAAAGCCACATACGCCCAGAAAATTCAGGTTCACTTTACCATAAACGACCCCTGGCGCATGTCAAGGGGCATCAATTGCATCACAGACTACAACACCAGGGATGCACAATGCCCAAGGGACTCCTCTTTGCCAGAGATGCACTCAACAGGTTCTATGCCCACCTTGTGGACCCCACCACCACCACCACCTTCCCCTTCGCCACCAGTTACTCCAGTACCTGGAGACATGCCCCTCAGTGTGACCACAGCAGACGTGAGGAAGGCCCTCCAGCGAATCAACCTCTGCAAGGCTGCAGGCCCTGGCAACATTCCAGGGCCAGTACTGAGGGACTGCGCCCATCAGCTGTCTGAGGTGTTGGCGAACATCTTCAACACCTCACTGTCACTGGCATCTGTCCCCACCTGCTTAAAGACTGCTACTACTGTCCCCATCCCCAAGTGCTCCACAGTGACATGCCTAAACGACTACTGACCTGTAACCCTAACCCCGGTAGTCATGAAGTGCTTTGAGAGGCTGGTCATGATTCATATCAAGGACTTCATCGATGTCACTGTAGACCTCCATCAATACGGCTACAGGATACAGGAATAACCACTCCACTGATGACGCCATGTCATTAGTGGTCCACACAGCCTTCACCCATCTGGAGAGCAGTAACTCCTACGTCCGACTACTCTTCCTGGATTTTTCCTCAGCTTTCAAATTCCCACTACTCACTATGAAGTTAGAGAAAGTTGTTGTCACCCAATAAACACCTTTTTAGTCAGGAGTGGTTTGCTTGATGAGTTCCAGTCTTGATTTAAAACTTGTTTAAGCACTAAAAAAGATCTGCTTAAAGTCTTCAAAATTACTCTGATAACATATTGGTTCCACATGCTTTTAGATTTGACTGCTGCATTGGATACTGTTGAGCACAGTATTTATAGTTCAGGTTTGAAGCATTGTGTGGGCATCACATGTTCAGCCTTGGACTACCTTCATTTTTATTTAGTAGACAGACATTTGTGACAAACCAGATTTTATATCCTCTTCTCTAGGTTCAACACTAGGCCATACATTCTTTTCCCTATGTATTCTCTCTGGGCTCCGCTCTGAGCAAACATGGGATATCTTTTACTGCTATGCAGATGATTGTCAGTCTTATATCTCTTTAAAGGAATATTGCAGTTAACTCCATCCAAGCACAACTGGAATGCTTTAACAGCATCTGAGCCAAGATGTCAGTGAACCTTATGAGCTTAAATGAAAAGAAAACAGAAGTTTTTTTTCTATTTAGCCAAGCAGCATATCTGATGGTTCCACAATTAACCTTCATTCTAACATGCCTTACACAAAAGTCCTGTTACAAAGTGATTGGGAATATTGACTTCACATTTAAGAAGCAACGCAGTGCTGATATCCAGCAAAATTTCTCTCAACTGACACAGATAGCTAAGCTAATCTTGTCTGTACTACAAAAATGCTCTCTACATTGAGGTTAGCAAAGCTTTTTTCTCCTACACATGCAAAATACAGATAAGATGTGCACCTAAAATTATCCCCCCCCCTTCCCCCCCCAAATTTAATTTACTAGAAACATTTACAAATTAGCAGCTGTTTGCAACACACAGCTCCAACAAAAAAGATTAAAGCAGCTCAACACAATTAACATTGCAAATGGTTCTCCAAACACAAAACACCACTTTAATGATTTCATCTCCCCATTCAGGGAGGAAACATCTCAATGTTTTCTCCATGAAACATCCCCAGTTGGTCCAGAATGCAGCTGTTAGGCTTCTAACTGGAGTTGATAAGGGGGAACACATCATGGTTGGTTAAGGATGAGACTTTTACTTTTTACTTCTGTTTTTATGGTTTTATTGATTTTAGTGTTGTTCATCTTGTTCATTTTCCTTCATGTTTTAAATGTTCCTTTATTTTAGTTGTGCAGCACTTTGTTGCAGCTGTCGTTGTTTTAAAGTGCTTTATAAATAACGTAGTTACTACATTTGCTTAATTTCAAATGTAGTTGATGCAGCTAGCAAAGTGTGGATTGGCTGCATCATGTGTGCTTAAAACCTCACCTGATTGACAAATGAGCTCTAATGAATACGTTTTTTTTCTGAGAAGCACTGGGCATTAGCTGTCATGGCACCCAAACTGTGGAAGAAGTTGTTATTAGTTATGAGACAGATCACTTTTATGCCCATTTTGAGATCACTTTTAAAACTCCCTTTGTTCTGGCTTTTCACACATTGTGAGTTGAACTTTGGTTCAAATCTGCTGTTTTTTGAATGCAGTTGGAAGGCTTTTGTTGTTCAGAGAATAGCTTCAATCTATCTGAATCAGCATGACCATACAGTTTTTATGCTTCCTGACAAAACCTTGTCAGGGTCAGGCAGCATTCCTTTAAACATTCCTCTGCACCAGGTATAGAATCTCCTGGAGGTATGCTAAACGGCAGCAGGTTGACCTCGGACAGGAATAGCTGCCGTTTGTTATACTTCACATTCCTTCAAAGCCTGACACATGACACAAAACATGCCGCTTTAAATGGACCCTAAACAAGTAGCCTGCAAACCATGTGTGGAAAAACAAAAATTTAGTTGGACAGGTCACGGTCAACTACCTAACAGAACACCAAAGCGCACAGCTGCATTTAATTTAAAAGCGAGAGCTAGAAGTCTGAGTAAATTTTGGACTGAACTCAGTCACTTACTGCCTATGAATACCACTGTGTACAATTATAAAATATTACTGAACAGATAAATAATCAAGTGAAATTATCATCCATAAAAATGTCAAAACCAGAGCAAAGAGTTCAGTCAATTTCTCTGCTTTGCTGTTAATGTCATACAACAGTACTTTGCCAGTGAGCATGACATCTGAAATGGCTTCACAAAAAATAAAGAATCCTGTTCCATCCACATATGGTTCAGAATGGTGTCTTTTTAGAAGTCATCCACAAATATTAGATAACTTTTTAGAATCTGATTTTTTCTTCTTTTTTTTTTTTTTTAAACCTTTCCCACAGTCACTGGGGGATTTGGAAAAACAAATTTTGCTTTTTGGAGTGAGCTTCTGCACACATGCATATGCACCGCACATGGCTAACGGTATTTGGCACTCAACTGTTCAAAGAAATAGGTTTACAACTGTAGGCTTGATGGATGAAGCCCTGGACTGCCTTGATAAATAAATAGCTAAATGCATGAAGAGAAAGGAGAAACCTTTTGTAGCTGGTTTGTACTGGAAACGTTTGCATGTAGCATAGGGAAGAACTTTGGAAATTTGTCATTAGGGTCAACATAAAATCTGAAAGCTGTTCAAGTCAATTCATGTCAGTTGGATATGCAAGCATGTTAACAAAGGTGTGCGTTTTGCCTATGTAACCCTAGAGTTATCCAGGGACTCAGTTTCTCTCATTAATATGTTGCTTAGACCCTGTTCACAAGCTGTCCCAATGGTCCGGACTACATCAGGATTAAGCAACACGCTAGAATATCATGCCAAACCTGTTTGAACTCCCTTCCACCCTGTTGGTGCTAAACTGATTCTTTCAGGTGGTTATGATCCCTACAAGAGATTTCTGGGCCACCACTTTCACTGTCAGCCTTTCTATGCCAAAAAGGTAATCATGAGTATTTTTAATCAATCCAGTAATCAACAGTATGAGGTGATGGGGGCCAATGAGCTTCCCCACATCCACTTTATTTCCTTCCTTGTCCAACACATGAGGCCATGACATGAACAAGTGCTGCTTGCTTTGCCTTCTAAAGCCTAGTAGCCATGACGCCAACAAGTGCAGCTAAAGTTTGTTTCCAAACGGTGAATAGCCTTGATTTCAACAAGTCACTCTTATTTTGTGTTCCCAAGGCAAATTAAGAATGAGCATGGCACTGTTTTTATTAACAGATGAAAAGTGTTACTGGATGGTATAGTAACCTGATTTTAAAATTATTTGTTTTGCAGCACTATTGGCCTTTATTTTGTGATTTTTTTTATTTTTTTTAGACAGTAAAGTGGGTGAGGGAGGAGATAGACATGCAGCACAGGTCGTCATTGCCTGGACTCGAACCAGGGTATATGACCTTCAACCCTTGAGAGTAGTTGTATGTTGGTGCATGTGTGTGTGTGTGTGTGTATGTGTGTGTGTGTGTGTGTGTGTGTGTGTGTGTGTGTAGGTGGGTGACCAAATGTGTATAAACCAGTGTTTTTGTGTTAAATGGTGTATGAGAGTGCGGGTTTGTCACCTGGAAGTGTACATTTGTAAGAGTGGCGAGGACAAACAGGCTGCAGCAGTCCCCCATCCAGACCATCACCCCAGGGCAGCCATACACCCTGCACAAAGCTAGGTGGCCAGCAAGGCACTGGAGCAGCAGCCCCTATGCCAAAGAGACACAGAGAGGATGCATTGCACCAAGCCCAGCCACAATGCCACCCCCAGCTGCACAAACCAAGCCCAGGAACCGGTCCCCCCAGTGGCCCAGGGCCCACACCAACATGCCAGGCAGGCTCCAGCTCACCACAGCAGAAACCAGAGGGACCAAGGGGACCATTGTATTTTACCCAAGGGGGACAGTCATTGAGAGGCATAGAAGGAATGATGTCCACCAGAGCCCAGCGCACACCCACCCCCCCAACCAGCCCAACACACCTTACGGGGCACCACTCCAGGAGGTGGCCCAAGGACCCACACAGATAACTACCTACCAAGGCGGGCAGCCCCCCGCTGGGCAACATGGCGCCGTTAGAGACCCCCAGGCCATCCCCACACCCCCACTCCCTGCTGAACCAGCATAGGCTCTGCGGTGGGATCCAGGGGACTACGTCATGCTCTCCAAGCACAGCTCCCCCCTCCATGGCGTTGTGTCTTTGGTAATGTGAAGTGTTGTGATGAATGCAGATGAGAATGTCTAAAATGCATTAAAATTGGAGTTGTGGCTGTTGTGCAAAAGGTAGATTGGAGAATCTCCCCCAACCCAACCCAACCCAACCCCAATGCCGTAGAGTGTCTCTAGTGCATTAAAACATAGGTGCCAGACAGGGCCAAAAACAGCAGAGAGGGGGGCACTGCATGGTGCTTCTGAACATAACAACATAAATGAAGATGGAATCAAATCTTTAAACTGATCTTTCACTTAACTTAGGTCCTTTTGACTCCTAACAGCAAGTCTAATCTTTTCCATTCTACACATCTCTATATTTTAATTGGTATTTGATATATTAAGACAGCGTTGTTCAACCTGTGTCAGTCTTTATTCCATATAAAAATGTTATTGCCATGATTCTTTTTCCCCCTATTACCCTACACAAGCATCCTGTGCTGTTGCCCATTTAAACACTAGTGGGGAAAAAAATTAGCAAATGTAAATATTTTGTTCCACAGAAAAAAATTATTTACAGATAAACTCCTACTTCTTTTATTCATTTTTGCAGGGGGACCACATGGGGATAAGGAAATACCATAATAGTATTCAACAAAGATAACAGTGCAACTCAGATTCAGTGTCACACAGGCATCCAAACTCATACTCTTCGCTGAGAGAAGAGTTCATGTTTTGCCAAGAAGAAGACTATGTGGTGGCTGAATATATACAGACACTCCCAAGAAAATTTGCACATCCAAGTAAATTCTTCCTTCTTAACAAATCCCATCCCAAACATGGAGAACAATGATGACTTTGGCTGCAACAAAATAAAAAAAGAGAGTGGGCAACTTTATGGCTACTCTGATTGGCTGATTAAGGATGAGAAGAGTGTTAACAACTATTGTCATTGGGCACTAATAGATGAAGTGGTTGGTGCCCAGAAGGCCCAGAAGCCAGGACAAGAGGTTTTTCTCAGCACCATGGATACCATCAAGTTACTCATTCAGACACTTGTCTTGGAGAAGCTCTTGCTCTGGGAAAGAAAAACAGGAAGTTATACATTGAAGAGATGCTTTCAGACCTGATTCTTCTCATGTGCTGAGCTCCATCCACAGTGAATTTAGAACGACTTCTGGATCAACTGCTAATAAGAATTCAGTTTTGACTTTGGGGTTATGAGCATGTAGCATTTATTTAATTCCGGAATAAAGGTTTGTACTTCTTATTGAAGTAATTCTGGTAGGCAGTCACATATGAGAACCCAGACAGCAATACCTAAATGTTTTACCATTCTCTAAGAAGCGCATTTGTGAGGCCAGACACTGCTGTTTTTGCAAGGCCTGGTTTGAAGTTTTCATTTTAATTCACACCAAATTTGTTCTGCCAAAGATCTCTGCAGACCGATCAAGTTATTCCACACCGGACAGACATCTACAGTACAGACCAAAGGTTTGGACACACCTTCTCATTCAAAGAGTTGTCTTTATTTTCATGACTATGAATATTGTAGCTTCACACTGAAGGCATCAAAACTATGAATTAACACATGTGGAATT
>JAHUTJ010052109.1:0-10762 GCA_036250325.1 Characodon lateralis | reverse complement strand
CAGGACTTGTATAAGATTAATTGATTGTATAAGATTAATTGATGCTGTATTGGCTGCAAAAAGCAGGCCCTACACGATACTAATAAATGATTGTGGTCTAAAACCAGGTGTTTCAGTTTCATTGTCCTACCCCTGTATCTGTGCCTGTTACAACATATAATTGTATACTTTTGACTCCATGTGGATTACCACTGTGCAGGACTTGTATATGTCATTCCCAAGATGAATTGACACTGTATTGGCCGCAACAGGAGGCCCTACACCATACTAATAAATTTTTGTGGTCTAAAATCAGGTGTTTCAGTTTCATTGTCCAACCCCTGTAAATCGCACTAAAATCCTACTCTATCCTGCCCAAGCTCTTCCTAATAAAGAAATAAAAGGAATGAACAGACATTACTTGTTGAAGTCTTCTTTGGGGCAGAGAGACAGAGAAAGGAGGGGGGAAGAGTTCCCACGCACGCATGGGTAACTCAGGTAGGGATCGGTCTGTCTTCGTCCTCTGCCTCAGCCTCCTTGGCAGAAAGGTGAAAAATATGACGGACCATCACTAGTGAACTGGAACAACTTACTATATAGCCCACTGTGACGTCAGAACTGGGACGCCCCGTCCTATCAGCCACGGTGCCCGCTGGGATTTGTAGTAGCGGACTATCATGGGGTACAAAACGGCCGAATAACGCCGGAAGGCCTGGTGGTGTCCAGCAACGTGCAAATGGTACAATATTCAGCAAAACATGGTCCAACAGTAGAACCGCCTTTTGCTCCAGTTACAGCTAAAAACCTATTGGTTTCAGTTAGACTGGGTAGTAAATGTGTGTGTGAGCAACAATTTTCAAGTCTTGCCACATTTTTCCAAATGGATTTTGGTCTGAACTTTAACTAGGCCATTGTAAAGCATGAATATGCTTTGATATAAGCAGTTTCATTACAACTCTGACTGTTTTTCCAGTATTGCCCTAGACTTAGCTTTATCCATCTTCTTATCAACTCCAACCAACTTTGCATCTCCTGCTGAAGGAAACAATTCCCACAGCATGTTGCTGCCATCGACATGTTATGCTGTTGGCTTCTTATTTCAACAGTGGTACTTCTTCTGACTGATATTGTTTCATAGCCTAACCTTGATTTATTAATATTGAGACAAAATTACATACAATGGATTCCAGTTCCAAAATAGGAAACCTCTAAAGTTACCTAGCCAGCACAGGATTTTATTTCAGGTATTAAAGTAAAAGGCTTTAAAAACAAATACAAGCCACCGTTTTCAGACTAGGAAAAATACAGCCTGATAAGGACTTTACCTATGCATGAGATTTCAGTCTTTAGAGGCTGTCATTCATTTACAGTACAGGAGCTGAAACAAACCCAATAAAACCTCAGAATGTCTTCACAGTCTAATGCATCCTGCAGTTTAAAATGTCCTTTACATTTACACAAAATAAAGGTTACTGAAAAAAATACAATTTGCAGAAGAGTATTTTACAATAGGGCAGACAAGCTTATCCAATCAATAACATAACGGTAATCAAACTGAATTGTATTGATTTATTATATTATACAGCTGTTAATTTAACTTTTTGTTGTAAAAAGCTAAATAAGTAAAAATAATAGAAACGTCTGTATTTTTTTTGGGTTGTTATACCCTGTCCTGTCTGGCAGATAAGCACTCAGAATTGTTGTCTGGGTGCCAAGAAGAAGCCCAACAGATTTACTTTCACAAGTGGAGCATTACAGCTAACGCTTTAAAGCTCTGGTTGATATTCATAAAAATAAACTTTATTAGAAACTGCTTTGGGGTTATTTCAATTGTTACAGAAATAGAAATGGAAAGGAAAAAAAAAGACGCATGAAAGAGAGAAAGGGGGGCAAAAAGGAAAAGTGGAGGGAAGGAGAATAGAATGGAGGAACGAAAGAAGGATGAAGAGAATACAAGATAACACCCTGCTTGCTTCTACACCTGCAAAAATGTTCGTATTACCAGCCTTTTTACCAAATGTTGCACAGTACTTATGAATGCAAGATGTATTTAGTGGTAAATGCAGCTCAATAGAACATTTGTGTATGTTCTACACAAATCTACACTTCTACACTGTTCTACACTGAATCTAAACACCTGTGAGTCTGAGCGTGAGCGCGCATGTGCATACAAGGTTTCGCCATAAAAATATGCAATAGTGAGTGTGAGGAGCCACAGACCTGGACCCGGAACAGATATGGAGGAGATCCAACCCAGAGACCCAAGACCCCAGGACATATCACTCCCCAAGCAGAGGCCCGACTGAGCCCGGGGTCCAGGCCCCGGCACGCAGCCACCAGGAGTGAGCCAGCACCCAACCCCGGATACCAAGAACCACAAGTACACTGGCGGGCAGAGATACCAACCACTGGCAGGTAGTGTGGCGGGGAGGATATAGGCCCCACATTCGATGGGGGCCTAAACTGATCCAGGAGAGGGAACAGCCTAAGACCCAACCTGACACAAAAAACAGGCACACACAATCACACATTCCCACCCTCTTGCGTACACATAAAAACACTCACACCATGCACCCAACGTAAAGACAAACAACAATAGACGTCGTGCACTCACTCACACTCCCCATACATACTCTATACTCCCAGGTCCAGGTGCCGATGTCCCATAGGGACAACCAGCCACCAGATCCAGGAGGTGGTCCCCTTCCCTCTGGGGGTGGAGACAGGCAGACTGCCCCAGCACCTGAACCTGGTCTGGGCTAGCCCGGGCTCGTGCCTGAACCTGAGCGACCCCGGCCCGGACCCCGACCCCCCGCCCCGACCCCAGTCCCCAACCATCCCCATCCCCATCCTCATCCGGGGAGGGGGCCATGTACAAAAGAGGGGTCTACATGCTCCAAACAAGCCCGTCAACCAGAGCCGCCACAGAATAAAATAGTCCCAACCTCCAATGAGTTCCGATCCCAACCCCATGAGCCCTCCACCCCCAATGAATCCGACGTGAATCTCCCCACTGGGCCACCCCCAACCAGGACACAGATATCGAACACATGCCCCCGAACCCAAACGCCATTAATCACCCCCAAACAGCACTTGGGCACAACCCCACAGGAGAGCTTCATCCCTGAAAGGCCGATGAATCAACACCCACACAGCGCAAACTCCTCACACAGCCCTGCTCCAAGCACCCCCACTGTGTCCCACCCCCACCACACAGTGCGCCGCGACAGCAAGGCAAGGGCCCAGCGCAATTCTGTCCCAGCCCCCACCCACAGGCGCAACAGGGCAGACGCTGTCGAACCCCGAGCTCACAACGGTCCACGGCCAGCGGCAAGCACTCGAGGCCGGCGTCCCCCACCCCGCCCCCGCAACCACACAGACACACCACATCACTGCCACTGAAATCATAGTCCAGGTAGAAACATTATCCAGCTCAGCTCTACCATCGCTGCTCAGCCGATCCAGATGTTGGTGACCCCACATCCAAGAAGAGGAAATAACCCCCTCACCCCACACGCTGCAGTCCCCCATGCCACCCCCTAGCCCGTCACCCTGATCCAACCCCCAGACACAACAGCCAGCAGAGAAGCACACCGCTAAGCCCACCCAACCATTCGGCCACCGTCAGCAGACCCAGCCCATTAGTCCGTGAGAGGCAAACTTGCATCAGCCAGGTAACCGGGCCGGGCAGGCCAACCACTCCAGGCCAAGCACATCTCATCAGCTGCCCCAGTGTGGGCACAAGAAACATCTGTATTAACTATTTTTTACATTTGTTGAGGCAGAAAAGTTTGGTCAGATCCCCTGTCTATCCTACATGCAGTGTTTTTTTTTTGTTTTTGTTTTTTTTTACTATATTGTGCCATTTAGGTCAGATAAACAATGAGAGCACTAGTATAACCTTTGGTCTATATATCTTAGGTTACTACACTTTGTATTTTGAGGTGTGTTTAAAAATATTCTTCTCTCTTATTAGAGGAACCAAGATCTTTTTTATTAGTTTTGATATTTTGACTCATGGTCCAAAGTTTCCATAAATTATGGTATTTTTTCCCCCCTGTAAGGGGGGAATTTATGCTGAACAAAGAACCTTCTATATGAAAGTAAGAAAATCAGGTAGAACTAGTATGGTTTTTTAAGAGTGTCAGAATTTCATATTTGTTATGAACATGGCTAAAACTTTCTCTGCAAAGGTTTTATTTTAATACCATGCATGGTGGCAGTGTAATTGAATATTTGGTGGATAAGCTTCATGCTAGCGTTATGTGATCTTATGGACCCACTTCTAGCACCAATGGAAAAGCTTTTCACCATCAAGTGAATGTCTGACTAATTGATTGTTTCTTTATTGGCAGCTGTAGCAGCTGATTGTAAACTGAATTTGTAACATGTACATAGCAGGATATTTTACAGCTTGCCCTTTCACAATTCAAACCTGTTTTGCCCATCATTCTCAAGAATGTTTTTTATGCTTAGTCCAGATTGGAAACAGGAAAAAAAATTGTTCCCTCATCTTAACAAGCATGTGGAGACGATGGAAATAAATAACTGCTTTTAAAAAAGAAGGAACCTCCAACTGAATCAGGTTCAGTCGGGACAACCGGAGGTTATATGTGTAACAGCAATGTTGTAAGTTTCTTCTAGATATTTAAACATTATTTTCTGTGTTTTTTTTTGGACGTGCAATATTTAGGAGTCTTTTTGGAATGAAATCATTCAATGGAATGATCTCCCTGGAAAAGGATCTTATCCTCTATGAAGGTTTCCAATAGAAATTAGCTCCTTTATTGAAATTCTGAAACATTTTTCCTTTACTTTAAACAAACTGTAGGGTTCTTTCTAAAATGTTATATAAAACCATATTCATCTATATGACTACTTTTAAACATGTATCCACCTTGCTTTAATGGATGTTTTTTTTCACTTCTTGTGCTTTTCTTCCTTGAAGGATACATTTGCAGATATGTGATGCACCAGCACTCTGGAGTCTTCTGAATACTCTTGAAGGTCTTTTGGAGTCAGATGAGCGCTTTCATTTGCCTTTTTTATAGCAGTTCTTTTCCTCAGTCTTCCTTGGCCTCCACGGTTATTGTAATTGCTATTTCGTAATTACACTGAGAAAAGAGCTGCTTTCTAATGACCTTCCTCTCCTCTGTGGGCATCAGTTATTTAAAGTTTTATATTACTGTATTGTACCCTGTTTTTTTTATTTTTTTTATTTAACACTTGAGAGCATTTCTGTAAGAAATTGCTAAATAGAATGTTACTGTATTGCTGTCAGGATAATGTTTCATTGTCTGCTATTGGGAGACGTCTTTATCATCATTCTGGATGAAATCAGACCAATAACTAAAAAGGTTCAGAATCAGATTACGCTAGTAAAATACATCAATTTAGGTTTTTATAAAACCAAAATTCACAAAAAAACTACACTGGTTCTCAAAACTCTACACACTGCTGTCAAAATAGCAGGTTTATGTGATGTCAAAATGAGGCAAAGATATATGATTTCCAAACTGTTTCCAAATGCAATCATGCATATATCCTGAAAAAGAAAAGTATCTGCTAAAAAAATGTTCAATAACCTGGTTAGAAAAGTGGGCACACTCTTAAAACCATACATTGTTGACTAACCTTTTGCAGTTTGCTTAACCAGTTAGTTTAGGATTTCTATTTTATATAACTTGTTTGTTTCTAGATCCTCTGACCAGATAGCTTTTTCCAATTTCATTCTACTTGTCAAAATGACAATAAATGATATTCTATTCTGTTCTATTCTATTCTAGTGGGCAGTAAAGAAATGCCTGGAGATTTGGATTGATTTTGTCAATTATTGAGGATAAATGGGTATCGACAATGGGTGTATATATAGATCAAACATAAAACCACTTGAAAAAAGTCATTATTGTTGTTTAGCCTTTGCTTCAGTCCACCTTCTTTTTACTATCCTGACTGCAGCTAAATGGTAAACTGATATGCATTCTTTCAAAGGTTTTAAAACAGTTTGTTAAGGTTTTATTTTTTACTTTACAAAAAACTGTGCTTTTTAATAGTTGACTATTGAATGCACTGTAAAATACTCACAAGAGAGAGTCAGTAACTTCAGGTCCAGTGAATCTGAATTTAGAAGAGTAATTCAATCCAGTTTTGCTGAATTAATTTCAATCCAATTTGATCAAGATCAAGGCAACACAGTTATAATGATTTGCTAAAATGTGCACAGAGTTTTCACTGCAGAGATAATAGGTAACTCTCTGTGCCTTGTGTCATAGATGGAAGAAACAAACAAGAATTAACAATATTAAGATCGAATACCCCGCACTCCCCCTTCATCCTAATACACGCCCATATACACACACTTTCACTTCCCACAGGGACACCAATAAGCACATGAAGGCTCTCGGATCAAACATCATGCAGCAGAAAGATGATCTTCATGTGCAAACACAAGGAAACACCTGGAAAAATGTCAAACAGAGATTTACACCTTCCTTTGCAGAGGAAACAGCGCCGTGGCCCAGTGGATACTCATCGCTTGTGCTAAATATGGTTTGAAATGAAATGAAATGTTAGTTTAATGACATTGATAAATAATAATGTCCAGCCATGGGCAGTGATGAGCCTTCAGCCCCATCATAGAAGACTGAAATGCTCTAGTTGTGATAATGACCTCCCTCATTTTAAAGCTGAGTTGTTGTGACATTTTTAAGAGAATGTATATGAAACAGGTGCTGATGTGGAAAGTGCCAGTCCAAATGTGTTAAAAAAAAACATATTTGGACTGGTTATGTGTTCTATTTTTTTCATGTCAGTGACCCCAAACATTATTTACTAATTTATTGTTCTTTCCACAGCAATTTTTTTAAAAAGACTACAAAAAACAGTTTCAACAAAATGCCTTGCATGCTTAAACTTTTTCTCTATTTGTCAAGCACCAGTGCCTGTTGTTGTGCAACAATAAGTTGCTTTGGCCATGAAAAACTATGAATTAGCGCCAAAGGCCACTATTAGCAAAGTTGTCATTTAGATTAAAATTACCAAGTCAGTTGCACCACCTGATTATCATGAATTAATAACCAAACAGCTCTCACCCTCTGTCAATTATTGTTTTATATATACCTGCCTGGTGAGGTTATAGAACAGAAGATGAAGGAGTGAATTTGCACCCTCGCATTCTCAAACAGCAAGCTCTGCACACTTAAACAGAATAAACGCAATCAACTTATCACCAAAACACAAGCTTATATTGACATGATTCGTCAACTTCCAGTGAATAAACTCTAACTAGACTAGTAACATTCAACTAAGTAAAAAGAATAATTATAATAATATAACTAATAAATGCACAAAACTAGACTAATAATAGTAAAACGGGGCAAAGAAGAATCAAACTGAAACACCAACCAATACAATCAGTACAAGAACAATGCAGTGATATCATATTTTAGCACACCAATGTGTGTGGTGAGAATCTGGGAATGAGGCCAAATTAGCTTTAAAACAAATCAAGAACAACTACTGGTGTGTATTCAGCCAGTCCCCAACACAAAGCAGAAGGGAAAATATTTCCAAAAATTCTGTTTTAAAAAGCATTTGCTGAATTAGACATCAAGAACATTTTGGACAACTGACTTTTAAAGTTGTGTTAACTTGCCATCACGGTGACAGGAGCTAGGGACTACCAAGATGGTGGCAACAAACAATGTGTGTAGACTCAAGCTGGTGGAAAGACGGAAGGCGTGTAAGGCTCTAGACTAAGCAACTCAGTTAACAACAAAACAGTGGCTACAGCACTAACTAGCAGCCCCTGCAAGTTCCACATGTACCTTCAAAGCTGAGGTAGGGAGTTCTGAGAAAACTGCGTACTTAGTCTGATAATTTGAACAAGCACACCTTACAGGACCCTCCCCCTTGCCCTCTGCTGTACTACAGCCCTCCCTCCACAGCTCCTTTCACACAGCGGAGCCTGCCATGACCATACAGGCTAGTAAGGAGGGCCACCGATGAGAGCAGATAAACAGCTATGGCACATGAACTGGTAGTTTTCATGTAATGTTAAGTTGTTTCTCCACTATTAGCACAGCTGCAGCACACCGGCAATCTTGAGCTTGAATCACGGTACTCACTGTGCGGGGGAGTGTGAGCAGCACATACATGAGCATGATTAACACTGCTAAGACATTCCTCCTGGCTCTGATTGGTTGTTTCTGACGGGGAGTGGTGTGTTTCTGCAAATGGTAGTAGGACAACTGGGAGGAGCCAGAGGAGCTCCTCTGTTACCTACAGAGTTACCTACTGCAGCTTCAAGTACCACTATTAATGTGGGCAAGAGCGAGGCGGTGTACTACAGCCAATCGCAGCATGGACGGAGTGAGCCGTGTAGTAAAACAAATGAAGCTAAAGGTTGTTAGCATTAGCAGACCTTTATCAGCCTTTTGTTGCATGTCTTCCCCTCTCTCTCTCCACCCCATTTACAGTCAGTGCTCACAAAATAAGGGCCACTAGTGCCACAAAATTTCGAAAAAAGAAATCATACCCTAGTAAACACTTAAAGTGTTCTTTTAAATACCTCGCAGCATTCTATGAACTGTAAAAGTCTCACATAAACTGCTTACATACTGATTATGTAAATACCAAAGAAGGTTACTAATGAAGACAAAATGAGCTGAACAAATTAACATAAATAAGTAAAGAACAAACAGAGAATAGCAGCTGAAATATGATAACTGGGGTTTAGATAATAACTCTTTCAGATTAAAGAATTATTTGCTTGATTGTTATGTACAGAAACATCCATAATCCTCCAGACAGCTGCATCCAAGTCTCTCTTTTACCACTGAGAAGCTGTAGAAAATCCAATCACTCTGCCTTCATAAGCAAAGTAAACAAAAGACACAGAAAAAACAGAAACATTTACTTTTTCTTGCATCCTGTTGACAGCAAAGGTGGGGGTGTAAATACAGAAGGGCACCCGCAACCTGCTCCTGCCTCTAATAAATACCATTGTTTGTTTCCTTTTGATACAATTAAGAGATGTTTTGATCTGGGCGGTTTTACTTTTTTACTTTCATCTGTTGTCAGTAATGAGGTGCGAACTTCTGATACTCCCCTCAATTTCTGAACTCCAGAGACCACCTATCTGACAGAGAGAAAAAAAGAGACACATCACACCAGCTACACACGCAGGGAAAGATGGGAAGGGGAGGGGTGTATGGAGTGACAGCAAGAGAAAGAGAAAATACACATAACAAAGAGATGAGAGAGCACCTCAACGGGGGATGAAACTCAGTTCTTTATAGAAGAAGACAGCCCTGCCGTCTCCCTGCTGAAGAGTTCTGATGTTCACCGTGTTTTTATTAATGCACAAAACACGCCATGTTTTCTGTGTCAAAGTAGCATATTTAATATGCACTGAAATAAGTTTTGTGAACATAGAGGTGGTGATGTTTGTGGTTAGTTTTACTGTCAGACATAATGCAGCAGCCCATAATGCAGCAGCCCATCATGTTTCTCTAAAAGAGAAACATGATGATTTTATGTTCTCGCTGTTGTGGGAAGGATGACTTTCCGATCCTTTCCAGGTGCCTGATGCCAGCCTATGGGGGCATGATGGTGATGCACTGAAATTTACATAGGTTATTCCAGCATGGAGCATAGCATAATATGTCATGCATTTTTTTTTTTTTTTATGTAATAATGTTGTGTAAAAATAGGCAACATGACCATGGTTGGAATTCACCACACTTTTCATGAGATGTGGCAGTGCCCAGATAGGACTCTGCGTGTTATTTAAACCACAAACTATGTTGAGTGGACACTCAAACCTGGAATACTTATGTATAGCTGAAGGTAAAAAATAATAAAAATAATTTATTTTATTTGGCATAGATTTGACATAGATTAAAAAATATATATAAGAATTTTCATGGCATTTTAGGAGCTCTGTTTTAGATTCTTTAAAAAATACCCCAGCTTAATATTTTTTTTCTGACTTAGAGGCATTATGGTTTTTCTTGTGATAATTTGGTAGATGAACTTGGAAAAATATTGAAAAAAAGATTTGGATATTTCCCAAATCTCCCTGCCCTCTGATCTCATAGGCCTCTGGTCTGTCAGTGGAAGCAGGAAGTTTTGATGTCTTTCAGATTCCTCCCTCATGCCCCTCACCCTGCAAACCAGATTGTGTTTGTTTTGTTTTTGATGTCAGACTTCAGAACTATAACCGGTTTAATTCATTTTATTTATTTTTTCCAGGGAAAAAAATATCAAACACAGCTAAATTTGTTTATACCCAGTTTAGGATGCAGATTTACATTTTTAAAGATGAGATTTCATTCTTTTTTGTTTACTTTCTCTAAATATCCTTGGAATAAAAATAAATGAATAAAAACATTGACATCACCTGTTAGGGTCAATTTCAAATCCAAAATCCATGTTTTGGTTATTGTAAGGACTTCAAAATGTACAGCAGCTTGCAAAAGAATTCCTCATTCATGAACTTTTTAAACGTTTTCATATTCAGTGTTGGGAGTAATGGCATTACAAAATAACGGCCTTATTAACTGGACAGGTCCAGACTGCAACGAATAATCAGGACTGCAGAGAGAATAATCAGGGCTGACCTTCCCTCCATCCAGGATTTATACAGGTCTAGGGTCAGGAAAAGAGCTGCAAAAATCTCTGCAGACCCCACACACCCTGCACATAAACTGTTTAGAGTTTTACCTTCAGGCCGCCGCTACAGAGCACTGTTTACAAAAACCAGCCGCCACAGAGACAGTTT
>JAHUTJ010052108.1:0-10767 GCA_036250325.1 Characodon lateralis | reverse complement strand
TTTTGTTCAGTATATAATTCCACATGTGTTAATTCATAGTTTTGATGCCTTCAGTGTGAAGCTACAATATTCATAGTCATGAAAATAAAGAAAACTCTTTGAATGAGAAAGTGTGTCCAAACTTTTGATCTGTACTGTACCTCCATTTTCAGAATGAATAATCAGCAGCTTTAGTGTAAAATCAAATCAACAACTTAATATAAGACTGATGGTGGTTTATAGATTTAAAAAGTAGTATTTGCTTAAACCTCTGTGAAATCTTTGAAATTGGGGTTATTTTAAACTGATTAAGTCGACTTTGGCCTTGGCCCCTCTCTAACTCTGCTAGCTTCAGTTTCTAGGAGTAATAATACTTTGGAGTTAAATGAAGACATTAAGTTATCCACTGCAGCTACTATATTAACGGCTTAACTGCTGTTACTAGATAACTCTGAATTACCCTTTATTACCTTATATCAGAAAGTGAAATGAGGGTAAGATTAGAGATAAACTATCCATTAAGTATTTGTTTGTTTGAGCATTTAACAAATGTTTCAATTGAATATTTTCACTGTGTTTACTTTGGACTGACT
This sequence comes from Characodon lateralis, assembly GCA_036250325.1. Classification (NCBI taxonomy): domain Eukaryota; kingdom Metazoa; phylum Chordata; class Actinopteri; order Cyprinodontiformes; family Goodeidae; genus Characodon; species Characodon lateralis. The sequence goes on along the minus strand of JAHUTJ010052108.1, from coordinate 10,195 downwards.
CACCTGATGTTAATTAAGGTTTAAACTTGCAATTAGCTATAATCTGCAGACAGCATTTCACATCATTGTGGAGAACAAGAACCTTGAAGCAATACAATTTTTATCTTTTTATGATGCTCCAGTGATGATTTTAATAACATAAAAAGGCAAACCCCTGTCAGGTCTATTTCTACATGGCTCCGAAGACAAAAACAGATTTGAATACAGTTCACCATAAATAAGTTTACAAATCCTCAAGCTTCTTGAAATCATAAAATTAGAACAGTGCCATAGAGAGACAAAATGTTTATGTAGGAAAGTTGGAAAACAGTGATAGAGATAATTAGTCTTTCTTCAGCAGAAAATAATTTCCTCTTTCAAATTCATTGCCTGGTCCAAAACATGAAAGAGGCACAGAACAAATATTATGTTATTTGTGAAGATTAACTTGAATTGTACATTTTTGTTTGATGTTCAGCTGCACTTTCACATGTATATCCCCAGGGAGTTTATTTTGTGACTATTTGTTTTTATTTGAAAAAGGAGGTTTCTAAGAAGTCCTGTAGATTATGGTGAGCTTAGATGATTCTGTAACCACAAGGCAGAGATGCTTTTAATGTCCAGAACTACCCCATTTGAAGTTTCATTAACTCAAATATTTAAATTGAACAGGGAAAGGATACCCCAATCTGGATTTAATTGTGGGGACCCCAGCCATGGTTTACAATATTAAAGGCCAGTAAGAACTTTTCTGGAACTTTCAAAATAAATTGCATTGACCTACTTCCAGCACAGCCAGGACCAGAAACAAGAGGGCTAACAGCCGACTTCCTGTGACGTCACTGTTTGAATAAAAACCTCACGTTCCAACAGGCGGACCTCTTCCTCCCTACCGGAACTGGAAGGAGAGGCTAATGTCTTTTTGCTGGCAAACAGACATAACTCTTCAAACTGGATCCAAGAGTCTCATACAATCACCCGATCATATGCACTAAGTTAAGTAGGAATGAATTGCTGTTTGTGGATCTGCTATTATTTCATGAACAGGGGTAATTAAGGAACAAGCGATGCTTGACATTTCTTTCTGAGGTCTACAGAAGCAAACTGTATTCAAGAGAGTTTCCAGCAGAGACCCTGTCTCTAAAACGCCGAGTGGAGCGGTGTTCTCAGCTAAGGACGTGTTCTGTGTTGTTTTTTTTTTTTAAGTTAAGACAAACTTTATTTAAAGGTTGGTTTTTAAACATAGAAGAATGGCCATAACACGGCATCCATGCTTTGCATTTCAACCCTTTTATTAGTGGTATTTTAAAAGTATGTGTTTGATTCTGGTAACCAGCTATGTTTCTTTTGTTAGCGCCAACCACTAACGGCTAAGAACACGTGCTCACCACCTTTGAATCAGCTGAAGATCATTTACACAGAAAGGCTGTTAGTTTCCAATCTAGGAAATAATATTTCCTTAAATATTATTTTACTAAACATGATGACTAATTAAACACCATTAAGACCCATTTATCCGGAAAGGTTTGGTTCTTATTCAAAATAACATTTCCTTCAATATTTTTATATTAATATTTCTTTAAATATTATTTTAATAAATAAAATGAGCTAAGTAAATACCATTAAGACCCACTTATCCAAAAAGTTTGGTTCTTATTCAAAATAATATTTCCTTAAATATTATTTTAATAAATAAAGGCAGCTAATTAAACACTGTTGAGAATTTGTAATCCAGAAAGTTGGTTTTATTCGGCAAATCATTCAAAATAATATTATCTGACATCATATCTTGCATTGTGAATGGTTGTTTAAAGGTATACCAATTATTGCCTGAGTTAGTTTCAAAACAAAATTAACTTCATTCCCAGATTCTTCAAGATAATCGTTGGTTCTCAAGCATAATCATTGCATTAATGTTGCATCACTCTTTTGGTCATGGTTGTAAACAATCTTTGATTCACTTGTTTATATTGTACATTGCCCATTGGTCTTCCTTATTCTTTCATTTTGCTTGGTAGTTTAGTTGGGTTGTGTAAGCATAGCAACGAGTTTGTTGATTGAAATATGTTTGACTTTGAGTTGACCTATTTTCGTTAATAAATCCTTGTATTTTAAGAAATTGTGTGAATTCATTCTGTGTGTACACTGTTTTGCCATTCAGTAATGCTAGAGCTTGGCTCATCCCTTTCAATTTTGTCCTAATGCCACCGCCTTATTGGGCTGGTATTCACAGGACAACCCTTAACAGACCAAAATATTATTTAATAAAATATTAAAGTATTAATATTAGATAATAAATAATATATTCATAATCACAACATAATTAAGATTAAAAATCTGCCAATACTGAGTCCTAAGCCAATAGTTGTTTAGAATCAATGCAATGTATGTGATGAAGAAACTCAGAACCTTTAATTGCAGTAAAATAGGAAACTACATTTCATAAGTATTACATATTATACATTACTGTTTCAATTGGGTCCCATTTCACTTACTGACCCGTGACTTATTGGAAGCTGTAATCTCTCTTAGGCAGACGCTGATGTGAGATTCTTCCAATATGATGGACTTGAGTAAAAAAGTACCACTGTTTCACAGTGTTTACACAAAAATACATGATAAAATGTATTTAATTTAAAACATAGAAGAAGCTTTTTTTTCCTGAATATTTCTTTTTCTTCATATTGTTTGCGATTCATAGCATGTTAATTTTGGCTTAGATACACACACTTAAGAAAAACAATAAAGCAAACAGCCACTATATTTAGTCAAAACCTTCAGGTGCCTATTGCACAGCTTTTCAGCTCTTTACATCTTAACACAAACCTGCATGTTGACCCTAGCTGGTTAATCAGTCTCGTTACCTGTTCAGGTAGACTGCTGTCAGCTGCTTAACAGGTGTGCCTCTCCTAGCCTTTTAACTGTAATTTTAAAAAAGCTTTATCTCATTGAGAGAATTAGTTACACTCCTTTAGTTTTTTGGCCTTGACTAAAAGTGTTTTTCACAACCAGAAATATAAAAAAAGGCCAAATTTGTCTTTCTTGCAAGTAAGGTGAGACTATAGCAACCTTCTTAGATACAAACGTTAAAGTAGACCGAAGGAATATTTGTCAACAGTTGTTTGAAAGCAAGGACAGATTTGAACTTAGCGTCATTACAAACAGACCAATGTTTTCTCGCCTTTATTTCTGTTAATTATGATTTTCTGCTTAGCAGCTAATAAAAACATGACATTTGAGATTAGAATTTTACATCAGACCAATAAGAGGACATTTTTTATACCGGAATGTGGACTTAATGGAAAATATGTTTAACACCTGCTTAAAAGGTGTTATTTTCAAAAGCCTCATTGGGAAAAAAACCTTCTAATTTCTGGCTGTATTGATTGTATTTTGTTCTTAAAGAAAACATTAAGGCACATTTATTCCCATGGATTATGGATAAAAATCAGACACATTGATTAGCAAGTTGAATATTTGCCCTACTTAAATCTCAAACATTTTAGTGGGCTCCTGACTGTTAAAATGAGGGTGTACACCATAGCAAGATTAAAAGATATCTCTAAGTTACCCGAGAAATAAGGTTGTGACAAATGAGGGATTCAAAGAAACTCAAAAAGTTTGAAATCAGCTATTCTACTATGGAAAACAGTCTACAAGAGGAAGCCTAGGTCTGGGCATTCAAGGAAGTTTATCCCAAGACGGGACTGCAAGCTTTGAAAAGACGTCTCCACGGGAGGTGTGCGAGGAAGAAAAATTTCCTCTAGAAGAAACACAATGAAAGCCAGACTAAAGCTTGAAAGAGTGAATGCAGACATAGACCAGGACTTCTGGTCTAGAACTCAACAAGTTTTATGTCAGATAAATGCATCAACTAAATACAGCTTTCCAGAAAAAAAAAACATCATACTTACTGTAAAGAATGGAGGTGAAAGTCTGTGGGTTTTGGATGGTTTGCTGCAGCAGGACCTACTCACCTAGAATCTACCATGTCTCCGACCATATATCGCAGGGTCCTTGAGACAAATCTTCCTCGGACTAATGTCAGAGACTGGTAGATGAGAAGATTTATATTGTTTTTTACACTTGTTGTATGTTTATTTTATGTGTTGGGAATCTGGAGAACCACAATTGAAATAAGCTCTTAGCATTCTCAAATAGTTTAATCACCGGCTATGATACGTGACTATGGCCACAAAGTACTACTGTTGTGTTCAATTGTGTTATCACCAAATACATTCTGTTTCAAAATTCAATTCAAGCATCTCACTAAATTTATTTCAGCCAATTGTTGTAAGACTAGGCAGTAGGGTGTCCTTTCTGTTTAATGAGTAAAACAACATCAATTTTTGCTCTTTAAGCACAATAACATTTTCAGAGATAAATAAAAATAGGATTTGACATCAATATCTGATTTTTTGAAGATTAAGGTGTTTGATTTTTTCCACATGAAATGTCTTGTAAAAGTTTACAGGTATTATTAGAAAACCTCAAAGGACAAAACCACAACAAAAAAAGACAATAATAATAAAAACAACAGAACACATTCACTGGAACTAAAGGGACATACAACTTCTCTCTTTCAGAAAACTCAGAAAATGAGTAAGAAGGTTTTAGTGAGTTTGCAATAACATATTCAAAGGAACCTAAACATTCCCTGTTTTACATCCACAGTACATGCTTTTCCAGAGTACTCTCGGCCGTTTTATTAAATTTTTGGAAAAACAAGCAACCAGTATTTCCAGTCTACAGTACTCATTTTAATTTACAGTTACTCCTACCTCAGGCGATTAATACTCAAAATTTAAATGACACAGAAATGTTAATTTGCGACTTTCTTCTTAAGCTCTGAGCTCAGCATAAAAGTTACTTTGATTCCCATTTTAAAGGATCCACTCCTTATTAAAACCACATGTGCCACTTTGTTTTCAGCTCTCCTGGCTAAATCTTCAGCTGAATTAAGCCCACGGTCTCACCAAGGCCGTGCCAGCTGCCTCGTCTCCCTCGTTGCTCAAGTGTCCCACATACTGTGTAAGAGAATTGCTGGTTACAGTGCTCTTAGGACCGGCAGAGAACCAGCAGGTTAGAAAAAAAACACCTCCCGGGAGAAATGATTCAAGCTATTGGAGAGCCAGGGAGGTGAATGAAGTGAGTGCAATTTCAAAGGGGAAATAAATGGAGGTCATGGTGTTTTGATGTTCCTGTACTGGTCACAAAAATAACTCGGCTGATGATGGAATCAATCACACCTTTGCGGCAGTGAATATTAATCAAGACATGTTATCTGTTGTTCTTTTTTAGTTTTTTTTCTTCATAGCATTTTTAGTAAACAGTGTTATGAAGCTTTGCCATCCTTAGCTCCTCACAGGCTGAAGTGAGAGTTTTCAGCAGCACAGTGTGATACCAGCTAAGTCGAAGAATATTATATGAATTTTTATGGGTGGTGGTTGTTTTTTTTTCCTTTGCTGTTCCTTTTCTTGTGTTTTTGTTGTGACAAGCGATCGCAAGGTCAAAACGGAGTTTATCCTCTGATATCACCTGCCAGTCCAGACAAGAGGCTCACTGAAGGTGACACTGCTTTGGTGTTGGCACTCAACATGCCACAGCATCTTTCATTTCCTGCGCACAAGAAATTTACAACTCATGCTTTGACAGGAGGAGTAAACATCTCTAATATGACCTGGCCTGTGGTGCTCCTGTGCTCTAAAGTAAACCTTCCTCTAACCTGAGAAATCCAAAGAAAATAATAAACAAACCACTTTTTTCTTCTTTTTGAAGTGTACACTTCCTTGCACAACTATTCATACCCCTTGCCCTTTTTCACGTTTTGTCTTGGTACCATCTTTAATTTATTTATTTATTGCCATTTTATGCTTTTGATCAGCGCAAAGTACTGCATAATTGTGACGTGGAAGAAAAATGTTTCATGGTTTTCAACCATTTTTTTTTTTTACAAATCTAAATCAAAAAGGTGTGACATGCATCTATTTCAGCACCCTGACTTAACATTTAGAACCACCTTTTGCTGCAATTACAGTCTTTAAGAATATGTCTCTACCAGCTTTGCAAACCTAGAGACTAAAACTTTTGCCCATTCTTCTTTGCAAAATAAATTTAGCTCAGCCAGATTGGATGGAGAGCTTCTCTGAACATCAGTTTTCAAGTCTTACCACAGATTTTCTTTTGGGCTTAATTGTAGCTCTGGCTGTGTATGTTTAAGGGTTATTACGCATACAGACAAAGCCTGTCTGTCTTTCACATGTACCTTAGTTTGGCATCAGGGAGCTTATAACCGGAGCAATACCACTTGTAATTGTGGGGGCAGTGTGGCTCGGTATAACCCACGTGCAATCAGCTAAAGGAACAAAGAAGAAGAGGACGAGGCTGGGGGGGGTGGGGGGGTACCGGAAATATTTGAAGAGAGGCTGCACAGATGCCCTGGTGGATGTTCCAAACTATTTAAAATGTTGTTTACCATTAGTTTCTTGCATCGGTATAGCCAGGGAGAACATTTTCTATCCCCATGTAATAAACAGCAGCACAGACCAACTATGTCTACTGCAGGCCCTCTTTTTATGTGTCTTGTCTGAGAATGCACAGTGTCATGATTTTCCCTGCCGTCACCATGTTTGATATGTTCAGGAAGGTACCTCTCAACTGTGCTCTAGTGGATATGTTGACTAACAGGCCTGCCAACTTAATAAATAGTTTGAAGTTCTGCTGTAGTCTTACCATTTTTGAATTATGGTTTGAACAGTGAATAATGAGAAATTGCTTTGGATATTGTTTATTTTTATAACCTAAGACCTTTTAACATCTCCTTATCTTAACCCCTGACCTGTCCTTTGGACTTTGCGATACTGTTTGTTCACTAATGTTCTCTAACAAACATCCAAGGCCTTAACAAAGAGATGTATTAATACTGAGTTCAACTTGCACATAGTTGGATTGTATTTACTAGTCAGGTGACTTCTTTATTTTGGGGTATGAGGTGAAAAGAGTCTGAGTGGAAATGGACAGCACACTTTTCAGATTTTAATTTTTTTAAAATTTTGAAAACCATGTTTTAAAATGTCAAAAAACATCAAAATATGTAATTGGCATGTTATAAAATTTGCAAAAGCTCAGATAATTTTGCTGGGCTCTGTAAATGTGAGCCAGAAGCCCTTAAAATCCCTTCAGCTCCCAAACCGATAATTGACCTATTTTCAGATTTATGATTTTGACAGTGAGTATGATCCTGTTGGTTTACTGAAAAGGTGAAAGCCGTTAAAGAAGAGCACTCTTATAAAATAGAGTTGGGACCCCAGCCATGGGGACAACATAAGAACTTTTCTGGAACTTTCAAAATAAATTGCATTAACCTACTTCCAGCACAGCCAGAAACGGGGTAACAGCAGACTTCCCGTGACGTCACTACTCAAATAAAAACCCCGCTTTGCAACAAACTGACCTCTTCCATGCAGGTCCCCAGCGGAATTGGACGGAGGGACACAGCGCGATAATGTCTCTTTGCAGGCAAACAGACATAACTCTTCAAACTGGATCCAAGAGTGTCATACGATCACGCGATCATATGGACTAAGTTAAGTAGGAATTAATTGCTGTTTGTGTATCCGGTATTCATTCACAAACAGGGGTGATTAAGGTACAAGCGTTGCTTGACTTTCTCTGTTTGGTCTACAGAACCAAACTGTTTTCCAGAGAGTTCCCGGCAGAGACTCTGTCTCTACGACACCGAGTGGAGCAGTTTTCCCGGTCTGAAGGAAGGACAACGGGACCGCATCACCGTGGTTACAGCAGTAACGTACAGTTTGGCCGGCCAACCGAACGAGCCGCCCCACCCCCCAGCTATGGAGGTTAGCGAGTTAACCCTTTGTTCACTGTGGATGCTTCCTACAACTTTTCCTCAGCACGGTTCACGTAAGAGGTTGTGTTTTGGGCAGAGTAGTACTTTAGAATGAAATAATCTAAACATTTTTCATTTTATTGCGTTTGGTTTTGTTTGTGTTGAAACTCAGCCATCTTAGTGCTAGCAGATTATCTGCTCAGCACATGTGCTCAGTTTATGTGTTCTGTGTTTGTGTTTTTTTTAAAGTTAAGACAAACTTTATTTAAAGGGTGATTTTAAACACAGAACATGGGCCATAACACGCCATCCACACTTATGCATTTTAACCCCTTAATTAGTGGTATTTTAAAGTTATGTGTTTGATTCTGATGAGAAGCTATACACTTCTTTTGTTAGCTTCAACCACTAACAGCTAAGAACACGTGCTTGCCTGCTAAATCATTTACCCAAAAAGGTTGTTAGTTTTCAATCTAGAAAATATTTCCCTAAATATTATTTAACTAAACTTGAAAACTAAGTAAACACCATTAAGCCCCATTTCTTTAGAAAGATTTGGTTCTTATTCAAAATATTTCTTTAAATGTTATTTTAATAAATAAAGGCAGCTAATTAAATACTGTTGAGAATTGGTCATCCAGAGGGTTGGTTTTATACAGCAAATCATTCTTTAAAATATTATAATATAATATTTTATCTGATCTTGCATTGTGAATGGTTGTCTAAAGGTATGCCAATTATTGCCAAAGTTAGTTCCAAGACTAACTTAACTTCACTTCCAGATTCTTCAAGATAATCCTTGGTTCACAAACATAAATGTTGCATCACTCTTTTGGTCATGGTTTTCAACCATTTTTGATCAACTTGTTTATATTGTACATAGCCTATTAGTCTTCGTTATTCTTTAATTCTGCTTGATAGTTTAGTTGGATTGTTTTAGCATAGTAAAGAGTTTGTTGATTGAAATATGTTTGACTTGAGTTGACTTATTTTTGTTAATAAATTCTTGTATTTTAAGAAATTGTGTGAATTNTAATTCTGCTTGGTAGTTTAGTTGGATTGTTTTAGCATAGTAAAGAGTTTGTTGATTGAAATATGTTTGACTTGAGTTGACTTATTTTTGTTAATAAATTCTTGTATTTTAAGAAATTGTGTGAATTTATTCCATGTGTGTGCAGAGTTTTGCTGTTCAACAATGTCAGAGGTTGGCTCATCTCTTTCAATTCTGTCCTAATACCACCGCCTTATTGGGCTGGTATTCACAGGACAACCCTTAACAGCCCAAAATATTATTTAATAAAATATTAAAATATTCATATTAAATAATATATTCATATTCATAATTACAACAACAGAGTTGCAGCGTAATCCGCAAAACATTTTCAGATTATTACTGCAGTACCATTTCATGTCAGGTCTGATTTGTTTATTATGCAATGGATATAACATCATCCCAAGTCATTTAAATTAACTTCTGGACAGATATCTATCCAGCAAAGTGGTCCACAGAGCCAAGAGACTATCAGAAAATTAAGAAGGACACTTTTTTTTCAATGGAACTGAAATTAAACATAATTTAGCAAGGCAAAGCCTCATAAACATGAAAAGATACTTCTGACAGACAGTCTTTTTTGACATTGAATTGTTTTTCTGCTTTATACATTTAAACAATGTAATTAAACCTTTACTTAAGAAACTTTCGCTTGATTGAGATGACTTGAAAAATTACGGACCTATATCCAATGTTCCATTCTTAACTAAAATTCTTGAGAAAATAGTTGTTAATCAAATGTGTGAGCATATACACAGCAATGACCTGTTTGAAGAGTTTCAGTCAGGCTTCAGAGATCATCAAAGCACTGAGTACCACAGGGTTCAGTACTTGGGCCAATTCTCTTTACTATATATATGCTTCCAATAGGTAAAATTATCAGGCAGCATAGGATAAAGTTTCACTGTTACGCTGATGATACTCAGCTTTACTTATCCATAAATCCTGATGAGCCCAACCAGTTAGATAGTCTACGAGCATGTCTTGAAGACATAAAATCTTTGATGACTTTAAATTTTCTGCTTCTAAATTCAGACAAGACAGAAGTTGTCGTCTTTGGACCGGAGTCTTTAAAAAAGAAACTGCTTAGTCAATCACTTAACCTGGATGGCATTAAATTGACCTCCAATAATAAAGTGAAAAACCTTGGTGTTATTTTTGACCAGGATGTGTCATTTAAATCCCATATTAAACAGGTTTCTATGATTTCCTTCTTTCACCTCCGGAACATTGCCAAAATTAGAAATATCCTGTCCAGGAGTGATGCTGAAAAACTATTCCATGCATTTGTTACTTCAAGGCTGGACTATTGTAAT
>JAHUTJ010052107.1:0-10770 GCA_036250325.1 Characodon lateralis | reverse complement strand
AGAGAACAGAGCAGAGACACAAAGAGAACAAAGAAGCACTGATCCAGGAGTCCTTTCTATGGGAAGGAAAAGTAAATGCTAATGGATGTAGCTCCTTTAGTCATTTCACCTAGAAAGAGGGAACAGATAAACACTGAGCCAGTTTTCAAGGTTAGAGTCTGAAAGAGAGCACATAGAGTTAGTCACAGTAGAAGCTCAGTCAATTACCATGTCTAGGAGAGAGAAAGGGCTAAACACTGAAAGACAGGGCAAAGTGGATCATCGGTAGAGGGTGAGCATTAAGTTGTTGCCAGCAGAAGCTTGGACAATGCCCCCTTCCAAAAAGGTGTCACAGGTAGACACAAAGTCAGGCCAGGTGTAGCATCTAGGAAGAGAAAAAGAGAGAACATAAAGTTAAAAGCTGAAATGACAGCAAATAATGCAAAATTGGAGTGTGGTGTGAGAATGTAGCGAAGAGAGTGAAAGTGGTCATTATGTCCTCCAGCAGCCTAAGCCTATAGCAGCATAACTACAGAGTTAGCTCAGGATAACCTAAGCCACTCTAACTATAAGCTTTATCAAAAAGGAAAATGTGGTTTTAGTTTTCTGAATTACATATTGTGTATGTTTAATCATGTATGGTAGTCAATTTCTAAAGGTATTTTTTTTATCAAGATTCCTCCACAGAATCACAGCTGTCAAGTGAAAAGCAGACTCAGTGTTTAACGTCATGGGACAAATGTTTGTGAGATTGTATTATCACCACTGTTTGGTTTATGGATTACAGTTTATGGGGGTATGTTTCCTTTACTTTCTGTAGTTCCATTGCGATGTCCTTTAAGGTTTTTACTAACTTGCCCATCAATGGGGGGGATTTTTATCAGACTTAGCCACTGCTTACTTAACATTAGTAACATTTTTAAACTTTAAACCTACTCAGAAAATCTTATTGTTTTATTATTTTTGTTTTAACAAGAATTAATATTTATTTACAACATTTACAAAGAAAGCAATGCATTTAAATGTTTTGTAAATCCTGGATTAAAGCACATAAGCCAACATGTTCTCTTCACTAACCCATTAATGAGAACATTTAGTAGAAAGATCTTAGCTTAGTAGAGTGAACTAATTATCAGCTGCAGTGCTGTGTATGCCAAAATGACACCAATCAATAACAAGCAAGAGGAGGAAAAGTCTTTGGCAGAGATAACTGCAAAGCAATTGAGTGCAAACACACAGTGTTTCATTTCCATCCCTTTGGAGGACATAACCTTGTCTAACAGCTGTAGAACAAAAAAGAACACACCTGGACAAACACACTGTATATACTGTATACACATGTAAATATTTTTAACACATTTTGAGGCTATTTTTCTGAATGCTAAATCTTGGTTAAAATTAGTTCATGAAGCAAAGCAAAGATGTGAGCAAATATACAACCAAAAATGAACTAATTCAAAGTCTGTGGATATTTCCATGAAGAATTATGTGTCCACTTGATAGGCCCATAAACAGTTAAAATGGAGTATTTGCCAATACCAAGTCTCAGTTGTATATTGGCATTTTTTTTTTTTTATAAAAGACACATTTTTTTTTGTTTTTACCTAAAAAAATCACGAAAAAATATTATATAAATAAAATTGTTTTTCCCAAAAGCCATTCTTGACTCTAAATATAAATATTCTTTAGTTAAATATTACCGAAACTAAATGTCAGCATAGATGTAAATTATTTTTATAACATAAGATCAAATGGGCTAGACAATAGATGTGTACATCCTGCATGAAAATGTATACACATATGCATAGGTGCACAATTTCACACGCCATATTTGTGTGTGTGAAACCATCATCAGCACTGATAAGCCACAGATATCTATTTAACATTGCCTGTATATGATAATTAATGCTGCAAAAACATGTTCACTAAGAATACAGATAAAAGGGAATGAAAGATGTGATTAAAGTAACAGTGAAGGAGATGAAGGACAGTGTGAAGATGCGTTTCTTCTCTCTGCTGTTTCTCTTTTCCCTCTCAATTAACAGTACTGCTGCAGTTGCTCTATTTCAGCGTATATTCTTCTCCCCCTCCCCTTTCTTTCTGTACTCTGCTGCTCATATCCTTTCCTCTTCCTTCAATTCACCTCTCTAGCTCTCCTTTCCTTATTCTTTATCCTTTCTGTCTCAGCTAATCTCCTCTCATCTAACCTCACCGTTTTTCCTCACCTCTTACTGCAGTTACTAACAACTTGGCATGGGAGATTAGACCTGACTTTAGTATATGTTTTAGGCAAATTAAGTCTGTACTTACAGTTAATACAGTTAATACAGTTAATAGTCACATATGTATGGCTGCTACTGAAATAATCAACAGGAAAACAATAGAGTAATAGCTGCTCCCTTAGACAGCCTCTCATTATGTCAGGTCATCTAAAGCTGCTCCTAAGTGTATCTAAAGCAAAGTGTAAGTTTGGGATCCTTGCTTTTGCACCAACCTTTGGCACCACATGGCATGTTATATTTTCTATATTTTAGTTTGTTTTATGGCATAGCTGGTTTTATGTTTTCTAAATTCTTTTGTAATTTTATTGGTATGTTATGCATTTTGTCTATGTTGCTGCTTTTATTTTCAAGTTGTTTTTTTTTTTACTTTTCTACACTCCACTTTGGGCCTGTTTAGTAAAATGGCGGTGATGATAAATGGGCTAAACTTGTAGTAGTGTTTTTCTTAGTTATACAGAGCACTCAAAGCACGTTTTACAGCAGAGCTACACTTCACAAACATGCACACATTCATTCACTGATATGAAGATTGGTAGGCAGTTAAATGCCTTGCAAAATGCACATCAACATGTCATGAGAGAGGAAGCTGTAATCTAACGTACAACTGTTTTGTTTGCAAGACCATTCTTTTCACATATTTCAACTCTATTTTAATAGCTTATGTAGCTCATATGAGTATCTATGAAATTTTCAACTAAGTTATCATGTATAAAAGCCAAGCAGTCATTGTACACAAGTATCATGTAAGGAAATAAAGATTTCCCTTTCAACTATTTTATCACTGCAGTACCTGCACAAAATGTTCTACATAATAATTGTTATTCAAGGGGTAATAAATGGAACAGTCACTAATGTAATCTAATTGTAGGGTCTTACTTTACCATTCAGTGCAAGCTTCCAGCCAGTTTTAAATCGTAGACTTAAGTTTCTTATCAGAAACTGACAAGAGAAAATGTTTTAACCTAATTTGAACCATGAAAATTAAAGTGACAAGCAGGTCCTTACTGTGGAAAGTTACAAGGCACTTCAGTTATAGCTGTATTTGATTAAAAGTGTTGCTGTCAGACCACCAGTTATTTGCCCTCTCTCCTGCAGCTTAGATAAAACCTTGAGAAAGGCTGCAAATTTCCAGGACTCTGAAGTGCAATTTGTACAAAACTGACCAAATGTTTCTATATGAGACAAGCTATAATTTCCAGGGAAGTTTAAAAGGCGACTGCGGTAGCTCTGAGAGGCTTTATCTGTGAGGGAGAGGCAGTAATGACAGGGTTACAACTTGTCAAGCTCTGGTCATTTACATAAGAGGAATGGCAAACTGCTGTCCTAATGTTGTGAATGTTCCTTTCAGTGGTTTTATTACAGGAATCAATCACTACTGAAAGCTCCTGATTCGCAATGTTTTTGCATATTAGTTGTCAATTACCACAATGATCTCTAGATATTTAAAGAGAGGTTAAAATGCTGTTTAAAATATTGTAATTGTTTTCCTGATTATAAAGCCATACTGTGAGAACTTCACAGACTAATACAAGCAAAGCAAACATGACACTGTTTAGAACAAGTGAGCTAATCGGTTTTTACCTACCACTCAATACCAACAAGGTTAAATCAGCATCCGTCTTTTTTTCTAGCTCTCTCTAGTGAGAATCAAGCCTAATCTTTACTGTTGTTCTTAGCTTGGCTTGTTTGTTTCTATTCCTGGCTTACTACAACAGCATGCTCTTGGTTCGCTTCACTACTTCACTACATCTGTCATGTTGGTTTTTTACTATGGGAAAACAGTTTAGACTTTATCAAAACAAAGAAATAAATAAACAAAAACACCGTTAGAATCCAAGTTCCCTTTTTGAATGTGAGTTTTCCATCTAAAGGAGTCAAAAACAATGAATACACAACTATGGTCAGGAAGAGAGACCAGTGGGTCTGTTGTTCTGTGTCCATGTGAGGGTGGATGGGCTTCTGAGTCAGAGCAGAGCATATGAAAGCAATGTGAGAGGAGCAGCTCGTCTCAGTTGCAGTGCCAAATAAAGGGCTGGCTGTCCGGTGTCTTTAAGTCAGCCCAGGCCCTGGCAAACCTGTCAGATGGCCTGATTATGGTTAAAACATTTTGGTGCTTACATTGTTTAAAGATGTAAAAAAAAAGATAAATACATCCTATTTTGAAACATTTGGCAGCTGCAATGTTACCAGTTATGTCACTTTTCCACTGGCTCCATTTAGCCTGTCTCGACTCCACGCGGCCTGTTTTGCGAAGGTTTCCATGACAGTTTTTCCCATACGGTACTTACTTTTTTCATCCCTGGTACCGGCTAGGGCTGAGCAGGGACTACATGTCAGATTGCTGTTCACTGATTGACCGTGGGACCAGGAGAAGGGAGAAGGTTTTAGAAGTGGTAGTGCAGGGAAAAGTAAAAAAAAAAAAAAGTCAAGAGCGACTTTAATAATATTAATGACCACAATGGCGGGTGTGGGTCCAACTGAAATACAATTTTACTTTTTATAGATCATAAACCATGCTTGAAAGAAAAGAAAAAGGACACCATGTCAGCTTTCTGAGTTACACAGACAGGCACATTACTTATTAATTACTTTAATCAGCTGATCACACATAAAACCACATTTGCCTCAAGCGAACCACCGTCTGCAGGAGGAGGGAGATGGAAGAGAGCAGCCGCCCATAATCAGACTGCCTCCATCAGGTCAGACAGGAGGAACCTGTGGAACATGAATGTCTAATATTCAACCTAAAACTAACTTCACCACGGTTGAAAGTCTGTGTATTGTGTTTTAAAGTTCTTGTCCTCGTTTTTGCCATGGTTGAGAAAAAAACGTCCTCATAAAGCTCAAAATTATAACTTCTTTAGGCAAACTTTGGAGCATCATCAGTCCTGACAGCATCATCTCTCCTCGTAGCTTCTCCTTCCATACCCCCTCACATCAGAACCCCTGAGCCTTATTGTATAAGTTTTGGATGGGCTGTGTACCAGATAATTATCCCGGTGGATTATTTTATACATGAAGAAAACATACATTTTATTTTTAGATATATAATAATACAAACATTATTTGTATTTTGCTTAATTATGTTTTTATTTTCTACTTATTTAGTTATTTTTTATAGTTTCAGACATTGCTTTAATGTGATAATGTCACACAGTGACATTAATAGTGGCACAGCGCACTACACTGATGACGGCTGGAAGTGAGGCTTCAAGCAGTAGCTTCAGCTGTCAGTGAGTCAATGGAAACACAACAGGTTCCATCCAAGAAGAGCAAAACCGAGTGGAGTGGAGCTGTGCTGCCTAAAAAGAGCAAATGGAAAAGGGGCATACAATGATAAATATGGATTTTCCTCATCCTGTGTTTACTAAAAAAAAAAAACTACAGAAAGTAATATAGTGCAGTCAGTATGGTAAGATTGGTAATGTTTCTTAGCATGAAAGTTAGTTTGGTGGAATTTCTTTTTAGCTTACCTACAGCCATGTGCAGTTCTAGTGGTCTAACCCTCGCAATACTGATCCTGACCAGAACTGCTGAAAAGCTATAGAATTGGCTAAAGCTACCTTAGACTTACAACTTTACAAAGTTGCAAAAATCTGAATACCAAACGGCAGCTTAAACTAGATTCATTCCTAATATTTTCATTCTGTGCCTCAAAACCTAATTTCCTGAACCCGTCTCTTGTTGTTACTCCATTTTGTCCAAAATCTGAAAGGTGTTTCATGCACTTGGTTTATTCTTTTTTTTCTGAAAAGAACAAAAATAAAGGAATTAAAGAACCTAAGAGTGTTTGTGTGTAGGTGTAGCTGGGGGAAATCCTTGCCACCCTCGTCAGAGAAGTTCCTTCTTTTCTCTTGGCTTACTCTTATCCAGCAACCCTCTTTCCCAGGTTGCTTAATCAGTGGAGGAGTTCTTACTCAAGATCGTATTGATGCACTGAGACACACTTTGCTTATCAATAGAACTAATGATCACTGTGGAAGAGGCAGATACAGTGTGAAAAAAGATAAGATTGCCTCTCAAAGCTGGGTATTTTATTTTTGTTGTTACTTTGTTTCCTGATCTGACCTTAGTAACCCTTGAATTCCACACTAACAATAACCCAACAACCAATGTGAGAAGTAAATATGTTCTCATTATGTCTCTTTAATAAAGAGAACACAAAAGTATAACAACCAAACAGACTCGTTTGGTAAATTATGAGCACTAAATGGAAAAAATGCCATCATAATTAAAAGGATTGATGATTCAAGCATTTGTGTTACATTCCTCATACCAACAGTATTAGCTGCTTGGGTGACTTTTGTGAAGTGCCTTGAGAAGACATGTGTTATGAATTGGTATTATATAAATAAATTGAATTGAATTGAATTGAATTGAATTGAACTGAATTGAACTGAATTGAACTGAATTGAGTTTTACAAAGACAATTTTTCAGATGTTCATTTGGTCAATATTGAAAGTAAACAAGCTAATTCTTTCCATCGCTGAGAACACGAAGCAATGGCCTTGATTGAACTGCGCTGCTCAAGATTGCAGCAGGTTGGAGTAGCTCTGTTACTTTTTATTCAGATTATTTATTTTTAACAACGCAAATTGATCCTGTGGTGGATCAAATTTATATTTTTTGGAAGATTATCCTCTCCGGTGTCGGATGCTGTGCAGCTGAAAGGATTTTTTTACTTTTGGACATTTGTTATGATGTTTTTTACAGCCGGGAGCAGCTTATTTATATCTCCAAAGCTCAAATTAACAGGTCAACTACAACCCCAAATCTCTGATGAGTTGAATAGGAGGCACCGTGGATGCAGAGCAGGAGCAAAGAAAAGAGAGAGAAAAAGAGGAAGTTCAAATCATCTCTTCCATCAATCACGATGGCCAATGTAAGATCCTTGGGAAACAAGTTGGATGAACTCCAAGCCCTACAAAGGACCCAGCGGGAGTATCTGGATTGCAGCATTATGCGTTTTACTGAGACATGGCTGCAGGATCATATCCCTGACATCAGCGTCTCTCTGGCAGGCTTTCTGACCATACGAGCAGACAGAGATTTAAAGTAGAGCGGCAAATGTAAAGGAGGTGGACTGGCGGTACTTGTGAACAACAGATGGTGTAATCCAGGACATGTTACTGTGAAGTGTCATCTCTGCAGTCCAGATATTGAACTGTTAGCAGTAAGTTTTCAGTTTTTGAGACTGAAGGGTTGTGTGTCTAACCACGTAGTCAGCAGCACAGGAGCACCACAGGAGACTGTACTCTCATCATTCCTTTTCACTCTGTACACCTCAGATTTCCAGTACAAGACAGACTCCTGTCATCTGCAGAAATACTCGGATGATTCTGCAGTCATGGGGTGGATCAGAGATGGACAAGAAGCTGAGTACAGGGAGCTGGTGGACCGNACCATTCCTTTTCACTCTGTACACCTCAGACTTCCAGTACAAGACAGACTCCTGTCATCTGCAGAAATACTCGGATGATTCTGCAGTCATGGGGTGGATCAGAGATGGACAAGAAGCTGAGTACAGGGAGCTGGTGGACCGCTTTGTGGCATGGTGTGGAAACAATCATCTCATATTGAACGTAAATAAAACAAAGGAAATAATGGTATATTTTAAGAGAAGCAGGAATAGGTCAAACACTATTTCCATCATGGGAGAAGAAGTGGAGGTGGTGGAGGAGTATAAATACCTCGGTGTTCACCTGGACAACAGATTGGAGTAGAGATGCAACTGTGCAACCGTCTACAATAAGCGACAGAGCAGACTTCTTGAGGACGTTTAGGTACTTCAGTATTTGCAGCATGATGCTGCATATCTTCTATAAGTTTGTTGTGGAGAGTGTGATCTCCTCTGCCATTATCCCGAAAAAGCTCAACAAGTTAATAAAGAAGGCTGGCTCTGTTCTGGATACTCCTCTGGAAACTCTGGAGATCATTGTGCAAAGAAGGATGCTTCATAAAATGAAGAACATTATGGAGAACCCTGAGCATCCTCTTAATGAGACTGTTGTATAACAACAGTGTCTTCAGTCAGAGGCTTCTTCAGATCTGCTGTAAGACAGACCACTACAGGATATCCTTCCTGCCCACAGCCATCAGCATCTACAATGGCTCTTTGAAGAAACCTGCATAATATGAGTTTCAACAACAATTAATTTCCCTTCAGGATTAATAAAGTATTTTTAAATTTTTATTGAATTGAATTTGAATTAACATGAAATACACCTGGACTGTCTACTGTTCCTTCATGCTCATCCAGGAGGAGTGAATGCTAGGAGTAACTAAAATGTATGTACTTGACTTGGAATCTGTCTCTTTGATTTGATTATATTGATTTTGTTTGTAAGTCCGTTGACACAATGTGTTATGAATTTCCAGTATATACAGTACTGTGCAAAGGTTTTAGGCAAGTGTGAAAAAAGAATGCTTTCAAAAATGGTAGTGTTAATCATTTATTTTCACCAAATCAATATTTGTTGTGACCACCCTTTGCCTTCAAAACAGCATCAATTCTTCTATGTACACTTGCACACAGTTTTTGAAGGAACTCTGGTTGTTTCAAACCTCTTGGAGAACTCACCCCACATCTCTTCATCTAATCCCAGCCACACTCCATGATGTTGAGATCAGGGTTCTGTGGGGGCCATACCATCACTTCCAGTAATTCTTGTTCTTCTTTACGTTGAAGATAGTTCTTAATGACTTTGGTGTATGTTTGGGTTCGCTCACTTAGCATTTTGTAAACTGATAAATATAAACAATCATCATTTACATTTCTGAAAACATTCTTTGTTTACAACATTTTTTCACACTTGCGTAAAACATTTGCGCAGAACTGTAAATAAACTGAATTGAAATCTAGGGGACTCTGTAGACTGGCAAGAACTAGGCAAGATAAAGCATTTAAGTGGAAAATGAGGAGCAAAAAGGAGAGACCTCTCAGGAACAGCATAAACCACAGGAAATGGAACTAGTCATGCTTGGGGGAGGGCAGAGTCTAGTGCTCTGCCCCTGGAGTAAGTACCCAGAGCTTGCCAAACAATTTCCACCAGCTAATCCATGAGTACTGGTGCTGTCCTCTTCTTTTTAGGAGATGCCTGCTGAAGGAGTGAAGCTAGAAAGAAGATGTTTAAGAGACCTGGAGGTTTTGTCTAAATGTTTGCTGCTTATACTGGAGTTTTAGCTTGGACTTTTATTGTTTTTAAAGGACTTTTAGTAGCAAGACTTTTATTTTTGTTTATATTTTATTGTAATACATTTCTTACCTCCGTTTTATTGAATGTGTGGTCATTGCATTGCCTTCTCCATCTGATTAAGAATATGTGGCCCTGGTGGGACACTTACCAATTGTTTTCTTGTTTATCGCTCTGTTACAGTTTAGCTTTTCTGGCAACTACACAAAATTCTACCATCAAGGAACCAGTAAGACTAATGTGGTAAGACTAACTCTAGCTGTGCTGCCTGCTCTGTTGTTTACCTGAAATATATTGTGCTTATAAAGAAGTCACTCCATCACATTCCAGGTTCACATTCTGACAGTTCAGAAAATACCAACACTAAAAAGCTTGGGAAGGAATACCCAAAGATGAAAAAAAACAAACCAATGTTGGTAATAGTTGTCCTTACTGCACAAGGAGCCATTATTAAATAAAAAATTGGCTTCCATAAAGATTTAGTTTCAAACTTTCTGGTGATGATTAAATTTTAATATATTGCAGCAAATGAAAGGTGGCCAGTATAGAAGTGACAAGAATGTTAGTGCATAATATACTGTCGTGACACTGATTAAAAAATATTAATTTATTCATTTTGGAGTTAATTTAGTAAAAGTGTGAGGATCAGCTGTGACTGTGCTTCCATACCGACGTATCTACTGGCACCTGGTGTTTGTCTGCCTAGGGCTGCTGCAACCTTCAGGAACCAATGCTACCTGCCCTTTGCTGCTGTTGGGCACTGAGAGTTGCAAGCTTTCTGCCCTTCACACCATTCTAACAGCTCTACACCTCCAGGTAACAAATTTGCTAACACATACCCCCACACACATATCCACACACCAATAAAAATAATCCACAGGTTGAAGATCATCCATGTTCCATTAATGTGTTCTGTCTACTTAGATTTATTTGGCTTTATTTAGTAAAGTCACTCAGATTATTAGGATTTTATCTTAAGATATCCTTTGTGTGGAGCAAAACTGACCTGTCACATGTAGACAACCAACTTCTTTATATTCAATTCAATTCAGTTTTATTTACAGTGCCTTGCGAAAGTATTCGGCCCCCTTGAACTTTTCAACCTCTTGCCACATTTCAGGCTTCAAACATAAAGATATAAAATAAAAAAAAATTTGTGAAGAATCAGCAACAAGTGGGACACAATCGTGAAGTGGAATGAAATTTATTGGATGTGTCAAACTAGTTTAACAAATAAAAAACTGAAAAGTGGGGCGTGCAATATTATTCGGCCCCCTTGCGTTAATACTTTGTAGCGCCACCCTTTGCTGCAATT
>JAHUTJ010052106.1:0-10777 GCA_036250325.1 Characodon lateralis | reverse complement strand
TCTGCTCTTACTGGTGCAATGTGCAATCAATGAAGACTGGCTACCAGGCTGGTCCAATTTAGCCATGAAACCTCCCACACTAAAATGACAGGTGTTTCAGTTTCATTGTCCAACCCCTGTACATTACAAACCTGTAAAACAAAGATGGTTGAAAGCCATGACCAAAACAGTGATGCAACATTACCATGCAGTGTTATTTATGTTTGAGAAGCAAGGATTATCTTGAAGAACGCGGGATTTTTATTCAAACAGTGACATCACAGGAAGTCCACTGTTAATTTTCCTGTTCCTGGCTGAGCTAAAAGTAGGTTAATGCGATTTATTTCGAAAAGTTCTTACTGGGGTCTTACTTGGGGTCCCAACACAGCCACTGTTGTATCCCATATTGACAAATGTGAGTATTGCGTATATACTTTTGCTTCAAGGAATCAAAAACTGCCATAGTTAAGACTTCGTAACACCAAGAGTATTAGGGCCAGGCTAAGAGAATAGTTTTTTTGGGAAATTACAAGAATAAAGTGATCATTTGTATGAGAACTCTTCCATGCGCAGTCTTCCATGCGTTAAAATTAAGCATGATGAGCATCTTCTTCCATAGTGGGTTGCAAGACAACAATCTACCGACTGCGCCACTGTGCACCTGGCAAAATTTCTGCACACACATGGAATAATTCACACAAATTTTTAAAATACAAGAATTCATTAACAACAATAAATCAAACATATTTCAATCAACAAACTATTATCTATTCTGGAACAATTCAACTAAAACTGCCCAGCAAAATGAAAGAATAAGGAAAACTAACTATATATAATATGACAAGTGAATCAAAGATGGTTGAAAATGACAGCCAATAAAGTGATGCAACATTACCATTCAATGTCATTTATGTTTGAGAACCAAGAATTATCTTAAGGAATCTGGAAATGAAGTTGCGTTAGTCTCAGAACTATCTTAGACAATAATTGATATACCTTCAAATCATTCACAATGCAAAATCAGACAAAACATTATTTTAGTAAATTAATATTTCAAAGAATGATTTGCTGAATAAAACCAACCTTCTGGATGACAAATTCTCAATGGTTTATAAATTAGCTGTCTTTATTTAGTGCAATGATATGGAAATATTAAAATATAAGGAAATATGAAAATAATATTCAAGGAAATAATATTTTGAATAAGAACCAACAACCTTTCTGGATGAAGGATTCTTAACTGGCCCTCACCCAGTGACGAAGGAGCCTATGGACTCACAAGATGACGATGGGTCACATGTTTAGCCTTAGCCGTTAGCGGTTAGAGCTAACAAAGGAAACGTATAGCTTGTTACCACTCCCTTAAGTCACACATGTTCGACAAAGGCACGTTGTGGCTCCTTCGGTGGCCGGGGTTTGGCAAGTAGCTCTTGTTACCTGGGTGTGCATGCAGGAAGGCGTGCAATGCTGCGGTACAAACAGAAGTAATACTTTGGTATGGTTTTTGCAAATAAGGACATTGCTTGATCTTTTTGAATATCAGCATCAAATTGTTAAAAGTAGGACTTTGAAAGGATTGTGCAAACGACTGGAGATACTCTGATGTACACAACAAATGTAATTAATTGTTAGGATTTTATTTGATAGAAAGATTTAAAGAAAGACTTATTTTTTATTTCTACACAAATATAGCATCCATTTGTATTGAAACCCATAAGTCAGAACCAGCAGCAAGTTTAGGTCGCAATTGTAAACAAGCCAAGACTTGGCTCCCCTGGCCAAACTGATACAAAATCAGAGAAACAACCAAGACATCCATCACCCATCAAATGTCAGACAAATCTGAATATTATATACTAGATGAACAAAAAATGCCTATGTTGCGAGAAAGCTGTGTGAACTTCAATTTGCAGTTTATCACAAGCCATATAGAAGACGTGGAATAGATTTAAAAGAAAGTGCTTGGGTAAGATGAGACCTTTCTGGTCTGAATGCAAAGCATTGTGTGTAACAGAAAACTAACACTGCAAATCACTCTGAAGACACCATCCCTTTGGTGAAACATAGTGGTGGCAGCATCATGCTGTGGGGATGCTTTTATTTGGCAGGGACAGAGAAGTTGTTCAGAGCTGATATGAAAACGGAGGTAGTTAAATCCAGGATAATCCTGGAAGAGGCTGTGAAAGACTTGAGACTGGGCTGGAGATTCACTTTCCAGCAGGCCAATGATCCTAAACATGCAACCAGAGCTACAACAGAATGATTTAGATCAAAGCAAATGTGTGTTATGATGGCCCAGTCAAAATCCAGACTGAAATCTAACAGAATCAGTGGCACAAATTGATGTTCACAGACATTCTCCACCCAATCTGGTCGATCTTGAGCTATTTTGAAAAAATGAAAGGGTAAAATAATACAGCCTCTGACTGTGCAAAGCTTGTAGAGATGTACCTCAAAAGACTGGAAACTGTGATTGCAGTGAAAGATGTTTCTACAAAGTACTGACTCAGAAAGGTGAATACTTGTTTATGGCACACTTTTTTTTAAAGTAAAATCTGAAAACCATATATCATTCTTCTCCCATTTCACAAATATCTGCTACCATTTGTTGGTCTGTCATGAAATCTCAGTAAAATGCACCAAAGTTTTTGATTGTTTCATGACAAAATGTGAAAAAAATAGACAATGGATGGATGAATGAATGAATTTCATAAGCAATGTTTTTATTATTGTTTCCATTAAGTGAGCCAATCCTTAGCCAGTGAATTCCATTATGGTCTAAATCTTGTTATTCCAAAGATGCATTAGCTACTGTCCTCAGTGTCAGACTTGTCTTACTTCGTAGTCCTTTACTTTTACCAAAACTGTGAACTGACTCATTTGTCTGACCTTGAAGAAGCAGGCGGTCCCAGTGTTTAGCTCGGTCCTGTTGTCATTTGCCATTAGCTTCACATTAGTCCAGGAAGATTTGTGGATTGACCTCTCATCAAATCATTTACTTCAATGAATCAGTTTAGCTTGACACATGCAGTATATTAATCAGCTGCCTAGGCTGGCTTAATAGCTTAATCAGAAGCTGAAGTGAGAGAGAGAGAATTAGAGATTTAAAGAAGGTCGTAATGGAAAAATGCTATCCTCAAGTAACCTGCAGTCTGTTTGGATCGCCCATACCTACCAGTTTCTCTTAGCATTACATGAGAAAGATGGAGAAACAACAGGAATCTTATGTTAATTTCTTTTTGGGTGTCTGACATGGTTTCAAGATGTGTATCTTGAAACCATGAGAAATCCAAACAAAATTACCCATCAGTTTGACTAAGTAACTGTTGCTAACAAGAGTAAGACCAGAGCCAGACTAAGTCCAAAAATCAGTCAAACTCACATACATATGCAGTCAAGCCCAAAATTATTCATACACCTGGCAGGAATGTCTGGAACTTTGAGCCAACAATGTGAATTACACCAGTGTTATTTTTCCACCCAAGAGAGACTGCCAGGCACTGGCTTCACTTTACCAATATGTGACGGAAGAGACATTGACACATTGAGAGCATATGATAAACAGGAAGTCAAAAGGGTTTTTTTGCATTTATTGACTCTATCAAAAAAATGACCACATGTTTTAATAAAAAACATCACAAGTACATGGAAGTTTCAAAAGTGTTAGGCCATAAAAGTGGGACTTGTTTAGATTCAAGTAATAGTTTATATTTTCCTAAGACTGAAATTAATAATTCAGAGTTTACTATTGTTTGTCAGTTTTTTAGTGGTAGGTTTGCTGTCCAGGGTGCTGAAACGCCAACTGTTTGGCAACTTCTGTGTACCTATGTAAGTTTTTTGCAGGCCATTCCCACAGTTCAATCTACAATAAAACATGCCTCAACATTTGGTGTGTGTGTAAACTCATTTTCTACACTGACAGATTATACAGATCACAGCAATGCTTCATACGCAAAAAACACACCTATTAAACTAGCTTTTGACTTAACCAACAGATTTACAATGGAGTGGAAGGCTCATTGAGGGCATTTAATCATGTCAGCTACAAGAATACTGCAGCTCTACTGAACAATGGAAGGATAGGTTAAAAAGGAAAGGCTCTGACATCGTATTAAAAACTGTTGTTTTTGTAACCAAATACTGTATATCGATTAAGTTGTGAATTATACTAGTTTAAATGCCAAAGCTAAAAAAAAGCAATCCTTCTGCTTTGAAGTTGCTTGCATTTGTGAGGCAATGTTTGTGATTTCATTTTAATATTGCTACGAACACACCACACACCACACCAGTGAACTCTGCAAATCTGAGCCACAAATATTGCAGTGCCTGGAAAAGTATATTCTTCTTTAATCAATCTTCAACCAACATGTGCAGCATGAGGTTCTTCTTCACAGGAATGAACCTCCCCCCACACTGGGGCTGACGGTGGGAATATTCCTATGACATCGGATGATCAGATATTAGCTCACTTTATGAAACCTTTGCTGAAATTCATATTATTCATATTATTTTGCATCCTGTGGCTTTTGTAGTTAGTGCAGCTGCTAAAAATGAAATGCACATCTGCGTGTTTAGATTAGGCCACTTTTATAACTAAAACTTAATAACAATACACATGCCCTCTCTGCAGCTGGGTCCAGGACAATTATCGCACATGATAGGAGTGGCAATAAAGGCATTTAGATAAAATATTAAGAAGATTATAAATATTTTTTGACATGCCATCATTTTTACCAAGAAGTAAATAGAAACAGCAAAGATGTGGTCCCTTGAACATTGTCTTTTGTAAGATGCCTGTGTCAGTTTCATCAGGAAATAAACTTCTTGGTAAATAAAAATAATATTGAATAATTCAAACTTTGTTTTTTCTAAACATAATTTTTATTTTATTTGAAAAACTGTTCTTAGGGTATGAAATCTTCTAAAAATTTCAGAGTAAAATTTAACATAATGTTACCCAGCAAATAACTATAAAGAGGTGCAATAAAAACAAACTTTTTCAGGCTTTTTTACCCATCTTTACCAGGGGTTGCTAAAATGTGTGGAAGTGTCTAAACAGCCAAATCTGCAGCACCCTGGTAAAACTAAAGTCTATCCCTCTGCTAATGTTTTGGTGTCTTTTGGTCATTAAATTAGTTCTTGACACCAACAAACATGGCTGAGTTGATTGTTGGCAGATATGGCAAAACCATGTGTTAACACGGAGGCTCACACGCTTGTTCATCACGCGCTGTTAATTCATTGACGGATGGCAACGTTTAGCTTCCATCCATCTCTGCTATCGCCATCTGGTCTTGCACTCCCTTCATTCTTTTTTCTGCTTCTGCTCTCTCATAGTGTTTGTGAAAGGGGGAACATGCAAAACAGTGGCAACTCCAATGTGTTTTATTCTGATATTTTATTTTCACCTGCCACCTCCAAACCCATCTACTAACCCTTCCACCATTAGTCTAATCTTTATTCTTACAGTGAATCACCTTCACGTCTCAACCTTTACTGTCCCCCAGGAACCTTACAGATGTGTGGAAAGACTACTTTGCTGTCTTCATAAAGAACAAGCCTTCTCAATGCTAGTCTTTGGCTTGCACTCCACATGGGACTATTACCAACACACGCCTGTGTGCATGTAACCACAATGAGACCAAAGGGGATTACACTCACATTAGCACAGAGAGATGAGGCACTCACTGGCTAACTTTCAGCCAGTAAGCCTGGCTTTTGTCCCACAGCAGCTTTCTTCAAATGATGATTCAGATGATTCTGTAGTCGCAGGGTGGATCAGAGATGGACAAGAAGCTGAGTACGTGAGCTGGTGGACCGCTTTGTGGCAAGATTTAAGAGAAATAGGAATAGGACAAACACTATTTCCATCATGGGAGAAGAGGTGGAGGTGGTGGAGGAGTATAAATACCTCGGTGTTCACCTGGACAACAGACTAGAGTGGAGATGCAACTGTGAAGCCATCTACAAGAAGGGACAGAGCAGACTGTACTTCTTGAGGAAGCTTAGGTCCTTTGGTGTTTGCAGCAAGATGCTGCATATCTTCTATAAGTCTGTTGTGGAGAGTGTGATATCTTCTGCCATCATCTGCTGGAGTAGCAGCATCAGAGCCAGGGACTTAAACAAGCTCAACAAGCTGATAAAGAAGGCTGGCTCTGTTCTGGGGACTCCTCTGGAACTACTGGAGATCATTGTGCAAAGAAGGTTTCTTTATAAAATAAGGAACATTATGGAGAACCCTGAGCATCCTCTTTATTAGACTGTCCTACAGCAACAGAGTGTCTTCAGTCAGAGGCTTCTTCAGATCTGCTGTAAGACAGACCGCTACAGGAGATCCTTCCTGCCCACAGCCAATAGCATCTATGACAGCTCTTTGAAGAAACCTTCATAATGAGCTACAACATTTAATTTCCCTTTGGGATGACTAAAGTATTTTTGAATTTGAATTCAAGCAAACCTGACAATATGAAAACTGCTTACTGTACAATGTTGTGTGTTTTTAATGTGTTAAAAGTGCTGGAACTTGCCCTATATTAGCAACGATGTGTTTCCATTGTTCTCTAAATATGTATACAATTTAAAATAAAATTTAAAAGATGTACTTTTTCCCTCACTGTTTGATATGAAATCAGATTAAACTTTTCCTGTGTAAATCAGTTGCTTAATCCCAACATAAGGGAGATAATTTTTTAGAGATTTGTTTCAACACTCGTCAACTTTATTCATTTACATTTATAAATTATTAGTATTTAGTAGGATTACCATTAAACCTGTATGACTTGGCTTAAACGTTTGGCTTGTTCCTCCTGACTGAACTCAGTCCATGCTTTAACTTTCAATCTGATTTGAGATCTTGCTTCAATATTTTCTTATAATGTTATTTCCTCATTATGTCATCTTGTTTGTTCAGTGCCCCGGTTCCCATTGCTGTAAAACACCCACACAGCATGTTACTGCCACTGCTGTAACTTCAGAGCAGAACGGTGAAGTAAGCAGTAAACATTAAGATGGTGTTTTTGGGCTTGCAAATGGAGCATTTTTCCTCCAAATTTAACAATGGTCTTCTTGGCCAGGCACTTAGAATTTAATTTCATCTTAGTGGCCTTTTAGAACATGCCAGTACAGGACTTGTTTCATAGAGGATAATGACTCAGCCAGCATCTTCACAAGTTCTTTTATACTAGCCAACACTCATCTGTTTGTTCATCCTGAACAATATGATGGCTGGATATCCCCATGGTCTTCATACTTGCATATAATTGTTTGAACAGATGAATGTGGTTTCACATCTTCACATCCATCTTCATCTGGAAATTGTGCCAAAGGATGAACCAGACCTGTGGATGTGCACAATTCTCTCCCTGATTTTTTGCCTGATTTGTTTTGTTGTTTTCTATGATGTCACAGAAGGAAGCAGTATGTTTAAAATGTTGCCCTAAAATACATCCACAGGTGTACATCCATTTAACTTAAATGTAGTGAATTAACCTTTTTAGCTTACGCAGCAATGACATCATTATCTAGATTATTCCGATTAGTTTAAAGACATACTAATCTTGATGTATGTAAACTTCTGGCTTTGAAGATAGTAAAAAGAAATCCACATTTAGCAAATAGAAATAATTTTGGCAATCCTAACTAGCCTAAAACACGAAACGTTTCATCTCATTTATTGTCAGACAGTAGTGGGAAAAGCATTCTGTGTCTTTTTATAGAATATATCTAAATATCTGGTTTTAACCATATATTAATGTAATTTTTAATTTCCACCTATGTTTTTAGTTGTCCTTCTTTTTTTATGCCTGCTAGTTACTAAGAAATCAAACTAGAGTGAACAACAGGCAAAGGAAGTGACTCATGCTTCTGGGTCTCCAAAGATGGGAGTTAAGGAAAATAACTCGAGTGTACTGCTGTGTTCTCTGTGGACCAAGAAGGTCCAAGGGCTCTCAGTATAATTAGTCATTCTTTTACTCTTTAAAAATAGATATTATTGAAAATAGATGAGTAGTTACAGTAGATCCAGGAATGAACCCAGTGAATATGAGATGGAAACTTTCCCATATAAATCTCAGAAAAAAAATGCACGTTAGCTACCTCACTAGCTAAGTAACACCATCTCCAGAAAGAAATAAACACACAGCAGACTAATTTGTGACACTTTTCATTCAATTAAATAAAAATATGAAACAATTTTATTACACAATTATTATCGATGTTGTAATTTTTATTGTCAATTTATTACAGGAAATGGTGAGGAAAAAAACTTAGACACTACCAAAGGAGAAAACCAAAATACCTAATTTCAAACTAACACAAAGGCAGGGACAAGAGGAAGTTTCAAACTAGCTCATTTGGCAAAAGCAAAAGAGACAAATGTCAACATCTCCAGGGATAAAAAACTCCAACTTTGAGCCAATCACCGCAACGCACTGAAGCCTAAAACTGATTTTTATCTGGTTCTTGACGTAACCTTCCTTTAAAGTCTGCCAAACTATCACACAACTCTCTATTCAGTTTTGAGTAACCATGGAAACAACCATTATTTAGACATCCACTCATAGAGCCTAAAGTGTTCCACCTCAACAATCTTCTGAGCATCAGTTTTTGCTTGTAATCTCCCAGCATACACCGTAGCTAAAACAGGTGCAATTTTGAGGTGTGCGTCCTTCTGCCCACCTCCAGCTTCAGTGTAAACACAAACAGCTGTCCTCTCTGAAGAACCCTAAGGTGTATTTGATGCTCCACAGTTCACTTAGCTGTGTGGTCTGTATCCTGTCAATAATCAGTGAATGTCTTCCAAATATTTTTGCCAGCTTCTACAACAGTCAACCACATGCAGCCCATATTTTTGTGATGATGCAGACATTACCTGCATACAATGGATATCCCATTAAAAACATATTTCCAACGATGCAACAAAAAAAGAGTACTTGTCAACATACGAGCCAAAATAGATAAAAAAGCAAGGATTTTTTCTGCAAGGATACAGTGAGATGAGATTCACTTATGTAATCTCGGTCACTTTACAGCTCAAAGACAAAATATTTCTGAAAATCCTGATAAGAAACTCCTCAACCTTTTTTCTTCCTACTTTCTTTTTAACAGAAAGTCTGAAAGAAATGTGCTTATTAGTATGCACAGTAGGTTGCTTCTGTAACATCATAAACGTACCTTTTCCCCAGTGATCTTGCAAAGTACCAATAAACAATGTTGTTCTTCCAATGGAAGTTTAAATAATAAAAAAATATACAGTGCAATGAAAAAGTATTAATACAATATTCATGACAATTACAAACCCGGTGAAATGCTTCTTTCTGTCTTTAGAATAATGAATGGTTTCCAAAATGTTAATTTAACCTTACAAGTGTTGTGTGCATTTGTATTTAGTAGTTTTGAGTTAATACCTTATAGAACCCCCCTAGCAGCAAATACAGCTACAAATAATTTTGACGTATGTCTCTAACACCAAAAAATGTTGCCAATTCTTTCTTTCTTTCTTTTTGACACTCGCCACAGATTCCTAATTGATGTGGGTCTGGACTTTGACTGCAAAATTTCAAAACCTGAACATGTTTTCATGCTTGATGTTCATGTTTTTCTGTACAAAGCTACAAACAAGACGTATTAGTCCCCTCACCTGAGCTGCAGGTTTTTGATGCTCCTCCAGTTGCCATAGGTTTTCTGGCTGCTTTTCTAATGCTCTCTTTTCCAGGTCTGTCAGTTATTTTCAAATGATAGACTGAACAGAGCTCTGTGAGATGTTCAAAGCTTGGGAGAGTGTTTTATAACCTAACCTTGCTTTAAACTTCTAAACTTCTCCATGGTCTTCAACTGGATTCATACTGAAATTAAGTTACACACAGGTTGGCCTACTTACTACTTATTAATTAGGTGACATTTGCAGGCAATTGGTTATAAAGAGTTTTATGTAAGAGTATCAGTGTAAAGGGGCTAAAAACATATGTGTGGTGTTTTTTATTCATACTTATCTTTAAATATATATTTTTCCTTTTACTTCCCAACTAGGGCTGCACGGTGGCGCAGTTAATAACACTGTTGCCATGCAGCAAAAAGGTCCTGGGTTTGATTCCCGGCCGGGGGTCTTTCTGCATGGAGTTTGCATGTTCTCCGTGTGCATGTGTGGGTTCTCACCGGGTACTCCGGCTTCCTCCCACAGTCCAAAGACATGCCTGTTAGGTTAATTGGTCTCTCTAAATTGCCCTTAGGTGTATGAGTTTGTTTGTGTGTTGCCCTGCAATGGACTGCAGGGTGTACCCCACCCCTGGACCTGTCCAGTGTGTACCCTGCCTCTTTGTGTTGGCCTGTCAAAATCCCCTGAGGTTTGTGACATGAATACTTTTGTAATGCACTGCATGTCATTTTTCAGGCAGCATAAAATAATGATGTATTTTAATTTGGAAGATTTGTAACTGGGTGAACAAATGACACATAAAGGCTCCCAGAGTTGGAGGTTAATTTTACAGAAACATAACGAAGTACATTACATACAGTGCCTTGCGAAAGTACTCGGCCACCTTGAACATTTCAACCTTTTGCCTTATTTCAGGCTTCAAACATAAAGATATAAAATTAAAATTTTTTTGTGAAGAATCAACAACAAGTGGGACACAATTGTGAAGTGGAATGAAATTTATTGGATGTGTCAAACGTTTTTAACAAATAAAAAACTGAAAAGTGGGTTGTGCAATATTATTCGGCCCCTTTACTTTCAGTGCAGCAAACTCACTCCAGAAGTTCAGTGAGGATCTCTGAATGATCCAATGTTGTCCCAAATGAC
>JAHUTJ010052105.1:0-10782 GCA_036250325.1 Characodon lateralis | reverse complement strand
CTCTGCTCTTACTGGTGCAATGTGCAATCAATGAAGACTGGCTACCAGGCTGGTCCAATTTAGCCATGAAACCTCCCACACTAAAATGACAGGTGTTTCAGTTTCATTGTCCAACCCCTGTATTTGCGGCACTAGAGGCCTTTTTTTTTTTTCATTTTCGACAGTAGGTAGACAGGAAAGAGGACAATGAAAGGGGGAGACATTCGGCAAAGGTTGCCGGGTCCGGGACTTGAACCCTGGACAGCCGCATTGAGGACTATAGGTTCTGCACATGGTTGCGCACTCATGAATTGTTTAATCGTATACTTAATGCATTCTTTAAACATATAGGTCATTGTAGTATTTATTGCATGTCTTTATTAGCATGTTTTAAAATTATCACATATAGACGTTTTTAGCACTTGGCCCTCAATTAGTGCATAGCAGACATCTTTACCATTTCTTCTCTTTTTCAGTACAGGGCTTAAGGTATAATTGAAGCAGATTAAAGATAAAACTGGTTTTAAAATGTTTTCACCTTTTTGAAAATGTCTTTTTGTGTTTTCCAACCAAAAAAGGTTGTTGGCGCTTAGAATGAGAGATGACAAAGCATCAGAAAAGGTTTATTTTGCCAAATATTATTGCATATTGAGACTGTTTTTCATGGATGAAGAACATTAATAATGACTAAAACAAAATAATTTGCATCATTTTAACTGTAATTCCTGCAATAAGCAAGTTGTTGTTTTATCCAAGTGTCTGAAGATGCTCAGAAAAAGCAGTTGAAATATTTCACGTTTTTGTCAATATATGAGCCACCATATTCTTATCTTACCCGCACAATATCCATACCAACCGATTGCACTGCTATCTATAACATTAGGTTCAGCTGCACCCTCCCACTCTCCATCTCTGAAGAGTTATTCTGCTGCGTCTTTTCTCTCTCCTCAGTAGAAGCCTTTCCCTAAAGCTTTTTATAAATCACTTCCCACTTCTTAGCTGAAATGCACTTTCATATTTGAAACACGCCAGGCTTGTGTGACTCTGTGTGCAGATTCATGTGCGTGTCTGCGTGCCATTGGAGATGAATGGTCTTCCAAAAGCACTCCTCAATAAAGAGTAAGTGTAACATACTTTCATGCTCTCACACACATAAACGTAAGCATGATATATTTGAAACGTGGTAAATAAAAACCCTTTAACCAAAGAAGGAGTAGCGTTTCATAAAAGCAGAAAGCTACAAAATTTAGTATAAGGCATGTAGGTTTTGTGGCTTATCTTAGACTTTAAGTTCTTCATCCACAATTGCAGACCATATTCCTCTCTGAGAGCAACACTGGCACAAAAACGTATGTTGCCCTTAAGATAATAGGATCCAGCTCGAAACAACTACTACCTGTCGCTTTTCGCTGCAAACCAGAAACGGTTTCAGGTCTCAGATCTGTGGAAAACAAACCAGACGTAGGTCGTAAAATCCCTTAAAAGGAGAAAATCATGAAACTGTATCCTCAACGCCAAACATACACATATTGTACCTGGAGTCATCATTACAGATGAAATGTGTTTGATAGAGGCTGATGAATCTCCACTGACATCCTTGCTTTGAACTCTATTCCCAGCTGTTTGAGACCTTTTACAGCAGCCATTTAACTTTCTTGCAGGAAAGGTACTGCTGTGGCTAAGAGCACTAATAGAGGCAATGCCAGTGTTGCAGTGTCAGGGCCGTGAAACTGGCAAACTTGAATGGAATGCAGTAATTAGAGATGTTATAAAGCTGCACCTGTGTTAGTAAGGTTAAAATATCTGCCACGAGGAGGGTTAATGAAAAAGCTTTTACAACTAATCAAGTCTTCTGACAGTTTTTCTAAAACAACCAGCTGATTTAACCGGAGAGAGGTTTTAAAGGCTCTGTACACTCATACAGGTGTTTTTCACTCATTAGACATTTTTCTCACATCATGTATCATTGATTGGAAATCAATGGCAGATTTTTTTTATTGTGTGATTTGGAAATTACAGCCTTTATACTACTCTGACTTGATTTGAACTCTGCCAGTTTGTTGGGTTTTGGCATAACCTCTGCAGCTTCCTTTCCCAGACTTTACAACATTTACAGAAGTTCAACACACAGTAAAATGTATCTTGAACTACTCTTTTATGTGTGCAAAAGATAGCTATAAGAATAAAATTTAAAGTGAGCGATTAAAAGCACAACCAGGTTAAGAACCCTTACTGGCTGTGTTTGAGCCACAAGTGCCCAGTCATATGTATAGAGAGAGTACAATAGAGGACTACATAGACACCCTTGTGGCGCTCCTATGTTGACATTGACACTGCTGAAGATACTTTAGGTTTTAGCTTTGTTGTGTTACGCCAGTGTTGTTGTTTTGACCTAAATATGTTGAATTGGTATTCAGTGTGAAATTCCTTACTTACAATGAACAGAGAGCTTTAGCTCCAATAAGGCTTTATAGCTTGTTTTTGTTTTGTTTTGTTTATTTTGTTTTTTAGCCTTTGTGGGGACTTTCTCAGTGCAATCTAACCATGTTGAGCATTGAGTTCTGTAATTTAGCACTGGATGTGTCTGCATCAACGTGAAGTAAAAAGGCTGAGATTCACAAGAAGAGAACTGCTTATTGCAGTGTCCTTAACATGACACCCATCATTTGTCTCTTTTAAGATTAACTAAAAGATGTAAATGTGAATACCTTATCTTTTATTAGATTAGAAAATAGAACAAAACAAAGGTGCATTCCTACCAACACCACATCTACAATTAACCTGGGAGAAAAGTTCAGAGATTACAGGATTCTTTGTGTTTACACAGAATTTGAACTAAAATAGGAAATATGACACTAGCTAAAGGTTAAGCTAGATGTTAGATGGAGAGGAAATGTTAAAAATAAATGATATTGGCTTTTTCATTCTTTTCTTCTGATTTTCTTCTCATCTTTGTAGCATGACTCACATTAACTCTGATCTTTTTTCCTCCCCTCGGAGCTAAGCTCAATCAGTCCATCTATTATACTACATAGACTTCTAACTGTGACAAACAGCAAACAACTTCTTTCACTGCTTTGAGTTTTTTAGGGTAATTGAAAAGATTTCTGTTCCTCAGATGAGGCGTAAACATAATTTTGGTAAAAGGATAAATGTGCAGCTTTTCTGTGCACCTCACATATGTCTATAGTTTCCATACTTTTCTAAATCACCAAGGCCAAGAAAAAGTTTTCTTCTGAACTGCAGGAGAAATGTGAAAGTGAAAAGACATGTTATCGCTCTTCTCTTTTCAAAGTTTACGATAATGTTTAAGGGCAAAGTACCTCAAAATTGGCTTATAGAGCAAAACCTTAACTGTCAGATTGTCTTTTATAAACAAAGTTTTGTTCTAAAACAGGCCTTTAAACAACCAGCCAAGTTTTATCATGAACTTTTTTTAGGTTTGAACACAAAGCTTCTAGCACATTCAAACAATGTCACTAAGTCTTACTCTAGCCTGTCAGGCCGTATATTTTCCCAAAGCACCTTTGGCTTTGAAGTAATCCAGGTAGATTAGCTGCTGATTCCGTATCATGACAGTACATCATCTTTTTTCCTTTCTGTCACCTTTTAACTACAAGGAAAGATTCACCGTCACATCCTTTATCCTTACCTTGTGATGTTTTTTTGTTTTTTTTTAATAAAATGACTCCGGCTTTTAGTTGGAGGGTTGTGTCAGTTTTGGGCGCATTCAGTAAAAGTCTGTTGGGTCTCTGATGGCTTTCATGCCCCATTCAAGTTTGCTTCTGCTTCATCCACAGTTAGTCTAGATTTCTTTTTTTCCCACAGCTGAGTCTTTTCCTGCCTTCAGCCAGGTGGATTTATCCAGACAGACAGCTGGATAAATGGACCGCTCTTGGCAGAAACGTCAACACTGCAGCCTGACAAAACCCAGTGCACATCAACAATGATGACAGTTTTGTTTCTGCAGTTGCACAGAGCATGGCTGTGTGCATTAAACAGTTGTTATATATTTGTGTTAGGGAAGTGTTTGGGTTTAGTGAGAGATAAGTTTCAGGCGACAGGCAGGAGCCAATTTTGTGCACGCTGTGTGTTTTATGTTGTTATACTAGAGTTTATTGTGCTGTGAGTCCAAGCATCAGTCATAATGGTACCTAGAGGTTGTTCTTTAATGTAAAGATGCACTGATGCTCCACATGTTTTGAGTTCATAGTCTGATGTTTGAATTCAAATATTACCAACCGCAGTTCTTTCCGATTCTGGCACTCTTTAGTTTTAGCATTGCTTTTGGTCTTGGTCAGCTACAATTTGTGCAAACATAATAAGCATCAGAATTGTCTTTTAGTGCCGATATTACGGATCATTTGCTTTCAGCTGAGCTATACACTGGGGCAGGATGAGGAGTGTAACAGATTTCAGAGAGTAGTTATTTAAAAAAAGAAAAGTTGTCATCAACTTTCTGGGGGTTTAAAATAATCTGAAATGTCAACATATTCAGGCACAAAATCTCTTAGTTATGGTAAAATTTAACAAACCTTTTGTGCTGTGAGTGGTTAATTATTATTTATGTGTAGAGATGATTCTATCATAGCCTTGAAGAATAAAATAAAGAAACTTTCTGTGATTCAGTTAGCCTTCCTGCTCCCCTGAGTACCATTTGTCACTGCACAAATTTCTCTGCTCAGCTATTATTATTACTGTAACAATTTGTCACAACTTTTCTGAGAGGTGAACATCTCCTGTGCTGACTGCAGCTGGGAGAGAGGGTTGCCCCATGACTGGGCCATCTGTGAGTGCTTTGAAATAGAAGAAAGCTCCAAGGCAGCTC
Organism: Characodon lateralis; assembly: GCA_036250325.1. Taxonomy (NCBI): domain Eukaryota; kingdom Metazoa; phylum Chordata; class Actinopteri; order Cyprinodontiformes; family Goodeidae; genus Characodon; species Characodon lateralis. Next base: position 5,975 of record JAHUTJ010052105.1, on the reverse strand, counting down.
CTTCTGCATGTTGAAAAAAATAGGATCGATAAATGATTTCACGTTGGATTCCTTAAACATCTCAAATAACGTTGCATAGAAAGTCACTAGATTTGTAACAAGTCACTTTAAAAAAAAGAAAAGAGTCCCTTTAGGGGTCGGAAAACTCGATAAATATAGTGAGCTCCGCTCTCTGCAGCTAGCAGAATATCCACTGGCAGCTGGGAAGCGGATATTCCAGTCAGACAAATCTAACAAATGCATCTATTGATCTATGCAAAACATGTGTTTATGCACAATTATGGATTTGTTTTTGGATTTGAATCTTTTATCATCAAAGTGTGCAACTGCTTATTGACTTTAGGCTTTAACTTTAAAAGTAAAATCAGCCAAAAACATCACCTGCAGCAACAAGGGACTGTAACATTTGGATCATTGGATGGATCAGGGAGGCCTTTGGTCAACTTAAGATCCAAGAGTGATCCCATTATTGGGTTTGATTCTGATTTTTGAATCTAATTGGTTTAATCTGTGTCATTGAGTATTCATAATGTGATTTCTGTGCTTCAAATATCTATTGTTCTGCATGACTTGTCTTGTTTCTTCCTCCTTATTCTCTGTTGGGAAAAAAAGGCTGCAAACTTAATCATTTTAAATTCTCAACATTCTGCCAGACAAGTTAAGCTTGTTTTTAGCATTTCAAGAGGAAAAGAGCATGACTTGTAATAATGGGGCAGTCTTCTAGTTCCTGCTAGAAACTGTTTTGCTGTTTAATTTCTGCGTACCTTCAAACCCTTCGAGGCACATTTGTAGTTGTGATGTATTAGGTTGGAGCTACTACTGTTGTGATATCTGAATATGACAAGTTCAGATTTATTAGACTAGTAAAATAAAGCTTAGTTATTACATCCACAGAGTGCCAAGTAGGTGGGATTTTTAGACAGGCCAGCTTGGAGACTGTCGTTGTACTAACGTGTTGACAAGGCCAAGCTCCTAGAAGCAATAAGACCCAAATCATCTGAGAAGACGAAGCAGAGGGGCAGACTGCGTCTCGGCAGGGAAACAATATCCCCAACACATTATTGATCTGCAGGCTAGACTTCAGGACAGTTTACTGTAAGGAATCTGACCCATATCTGACAAGGAAGGTGGGGTTCATTTTATCTCTGGCAAAAATATTGATTGAATGCTCTGCTCTGGTTATAGCTGCAGAATTGCACTTCTTAACTTTTAACATGCTCAATTTTCCTAAGTTGTTCTTTTACACAGTTTTGTGCAGTCACAATTCTGCCATTCAGTCCATGGCGACTATAAAATAGCACGTGTTTGGTTTTCTGGAAGCCAGAAATGTAAATAGTGATATGAACCATTTTCTTTTTCCACTCAAGAATTAAAAAGATGGACTTCCAGTCGTTATGGAAAATTAAAGTAGACAGCAGTTATTTTTTCCTTGCATAAAGGTTTCAGAAAAATCTCAAGGACCTATTAAATGGCTACAGTGGATGAGCAGTTTTATTTTGAGTGATCATGACCCCTCACATTGTTACCGACCTCATGGTGTCTGCAGTTCGGTGAGTAAAATCCCCGACACATTGTGGACTGAATCAGCAGGACTCAGCATCTGGTTTTAACATATTTGACATCTGACAGAGAGAAAAAATCTCCTCCAGCAGAGTTCATTATGTGTTTCCCCAACGTTTATCAGTGTTTTCCCTTGTACAAAGTAGAACCAGATGCAAGGCTCTGGAGTTCTTCCTCTATATTCATGTCCAAATACAGACTTCCCAACCTGGTTTTTATTATCTAACACAGCATATTTTATGTTACTGCTTTCATTTTTGTAAACTACACTTCAGTAAAGTCGGTTTGATGTATAATATGCAAAAGTAAGATCTATCCTTCATGGCTTTTTTATTTTTATTTATTTTACTTCTTTGAATCATAACGGTAACATTTGTTTGCTATTTAAATGCTTTGTTAGTATTTTGGCACTAGATAACATGCACTCTACCCAGCAGGAGGTGTTTGCTTTTAGCTTGAACATGTGAGCCAAATGTTTGGTATGAAAGCATCAGTTTTCTAACTCTAAACTTCACCACAGCCATTCCAGAATGATTTATGCTTTCCAAATAAGTCCCTGTATTTTTTACTTTCCTATGAATGCCTCGGTATCACTGTCGCAAAGCCTTACAGATTGCTACATTACATTTTTAAGAAATCTTCTGTCACCTTCTGTCGACGTTCAAAAACATTCATGCCAACGTGATAACAGAGAAAAACAGTATTATAAGACTGATGCAGCAGCTCAGCGCTTTTTAACAGCAACTAAGCAGAACGGGGAGAAAATTAAATGTGCTGAAGCATGTTTTACATGTCATTTTGGTTTGGTTCTCCATTGAAACACCATCTCGTGCAAAGTCACCACCATATTCCTGTAAAATCTGAAAAACGTACTTCTTTAGCTTCTACTGATGTCTGGTTGTCGATTTATGTCCATCTAAACTTGAAGGTTAGGTAAAACACACCTAAGGATCCGCACCGTTGCCCAGTACTCCCACAGTATCTGTGGTTCAAAGAACAAAACTATATCTCCATGTCAACATAGCCGAAGGAAAAATGTCTACGACAAAATAAGACAGATCCCCACACTCAAAAAGAACACTAACACCTGTTGTGATAAAAAGGACATCCACCATAATCAGTTCTTGAGCTTTACATGTCAGGACATCAAACATATCTGGTTTTTAAAAGGTTCGAAATGTTTTTTAAATCTTACCCCAAATGTACTAAATCCACACAACATAGATTCCACATTGTTTTTAACTCTTGCCTTTTCCATTTTATCTGATGAGCAAAGTACGTCCATGATTCAGTGCTTGGTAAAACCACCTTTAGGAACAATACCTTGCAGCAAGTGTTTTCTGGATGATTATTTTCCATTATCAGGCGCACGTTGTTCATCTTTTTTACAATGTTGTTTAAGTTCATTGAGGTTTGCACAGCTCTCTTATGGTCCTACCACTGCAGTTTGAGGCGTAGACTTTGGCTGGGCCATTGAAACCCCTTGTTTTTGTTTCTTTTCAGCAGTTCTGTTGTAGATTCACTGCTGTAATTGTAACTGATCATCATGACAGTATTCGGGTCAAACATTAACTGTCAATCCGAAAACTTCAGTTTTGACTGCGTAAAGCCCAAGTATAGAGAGGAGTTCATGGTTGGCTAAATGAATGCAAGTTGTCCAGGTCCTGTAAGTGCAAAACAGGCCCAAATCATCACACCTCCTCCACTGTGCTTGACAGCTTGTATGACCTTGTGCTAATATGCAATGTTTAGGGTTTTTTTTGTCCAAACAGGGCAATCCTCGCTGGGGATTCCTTGCAAACGCGGCTTTTCAGGAAGAGCTGATAGGTCTGATATTTTACAGTCATCCCTGAGCCGTGCCGTGCCAACCATAATGGACGCCTCACCGATATGTTGTCCAGATATATAAAATTCCCCTGCAGGCTGGCTAAACAGGCAAAAATTAAATTATGGTTTGCAGCAAGGAGCTTCACATTTTAATCAGAGCTATGACTGCACTCCTATTGCTATAAGGGCACCATCTGTTAATGAATTTGCTTTTGTGGGTCGAAAGCATTTTCTGTTAATGCGCAGACAGCTTTCTGAATGGAGTAGGGCTTCCCCCATGTAACCCTGGAGTTGAAAGGACACAAAGTATATTGGTTGCTGTTGACTTGTTACTCCCTCATGATTACATTAGGTGGACAGGAATCAAACCAGAACTATTTTTGATTTTTTGTTTGCTTACGCATTTTCTTCTTTATATCCATCATTACGTCTCTATTATTACTGTATGGGTCAATGTGATTGTTCTACTCATTTTCTTGTCTACATCTGTATTACATGTGCTGTCTGACGGGTCAGGCTGGGGGGGGGTTGGTTCTGTTGTCTCTGTTGTCTTTGTATTAAAAAACAATTAAATGTGTTTAAAAAAAAAAGAAAGCAATTTAATTCAATAAATGTGCAACTCATTTGTAATGCGCAAACATGTCTCACAAACATAGTGGCACGTTGGCCTGGTTCCACTCAGGATTCCTTTATACTAAAATAATAATTATTCTAATTATAACAGTTGTGTTGACAACAAGCCTCAAGCACACAGTTTATGTGGTGACAGTCTTCCAAATAGAAATATGGAGGGCATATTCACATCATTACAATGATTTGGTACTGTATATATTACAATGAGCAGCATTAAGGTATAAATGAGCTCAATGCAGCAGCTAGCCAGCGAGTTTGGAACTGATACAGACGTTGTAGAATTAAACGAGTATGAGCCGACAAACGTTTTATTTTCAGCACCTTTTTTTAATCAATCTATGATGTCATTCAAGAAGTTGTTGGTTTTCTGTAATTCAATACAAATATCCCTCAGGGTGTGGACAGGGTCTCTATGTGATTGCACCACAGCATCGTTGCCATGGGTGTTTGGACATGTGGTGGTGCCTTCCAGGTGTTTATACTAATCTGCATATTTATTTATAAGCATAGATCCATAGGTCCAAGCAGCACATGCACCGGTGCCCAATTAAACCAAAATTAGGATGTATTAAGAAAAGGTGGTTTCAAAATTTCTCCCTACCTCCAACTTTTAGTATAAAAGTTGTACACTCCTTTATGCATGAACGCCCAGGCAGCTAGTTTTTCTCCTAAATCCTACTGAAGCTGCTAAGCTCCACTTAGTTTTTCACATAGTATTTTGACTTCATCTGTTTGAAATCTTTTTCGGTGTTTTTCTCTGACTTGTAGTTACATTAAAATAGGTAAAACCTGGAAAAATCTAGATAACCTATAATATCATATTTGACTACCATATACTGTACCTATATTTATTTTATTTTTCTGTAAATAAGTGCAGAATATTGTACAATTATCTTGGTTAAATAGCAAACTCAATTCAATAACACCCTAATATGTATAAAGTGGCTCAACAATGCTATCCTCTGATATAAGTCTTACTAGAATCATAGCTTTGATTTCAGTGTAAAAAGCTTACTTGCTTTTCAACCCGGCTCTGCAATAAAATTATTAAAGTCTTGGCTGACAGACACGCTCCAACATGAGGAAAGCACTTATTTTTCAAGTTATCGGAATTAATATAGATACACATAGTTTTGCATGGACCCACACGTGCTCAGACACTCTGGAGAATAGATAAGCAGCTTCCTGGGGCTGTCAAGTGTTCACTGAATAAACAAGCACCCCTTTTGTCTCTTACATCCCACTCACCCTCATCTGTTCTCCACAGTCGCTGCAAACCCCAATGCTCTGAACGCAATGAAATATGTGTTAAGCTAATGTCATGCATCATTAGACACTCATTGATAAAGTCCCTTTCACACGTGTTTAATGGGTCATTCCCACACATGTGTTTACCTGGTTTAACATCAGCAGTGCATCTCAATAAATTTGCATATAATCAAAAATGTTATTTATTTATGTAATTTCAACTTAAAATGTGAACCTGTGCTATAGATTTCTTATATACATAGTAATTAAAATAAAGAGAAATAACACTATATTACTATGACATAGTTGATGACTATACATTTTTAAACAACTGTGCTATATTTCATGCAATTATTTCTGAAAATTTGGATGCTTTGTCTTAAAGCTAATGAACACCCCAGCAACCTGAAGTGACTTGGTCAGGCAAGTTTGCTGGCCAATCAAGTAAACAGATACCATGGTCATTAAACTTTGGGTATTGGTAGTTTTGAGTGCTCAAGTGCCAGGTTCTGGTGGAAAATGGAATCAGCATCTCCATAAAGCTTGTCAGGAACTGCTCAGGTCTGAAGCCAGGGGTGTGTGGCTGTACAGGTCCTTCTCAAAATATTAGCATATTGTGATAAAGTTCATTATTTTCCATAATGTCATGATGAAAATTTAACATTCATATATTTTAGATTCATTGCACACTAACTGAAATATTTCAG
>JAHUTJ010052104.1:0-10788 GCA_036250325.1 Characodon lateralis | reverse complement strand
GCTCTTACTGGTGCAATGTGCAATCAATGAAGACTGGCTACCAGGCTGGTCCAATTTAGCCATGAAACCTCCCACACTAAAATGACAGGTGTTTCAGTTTCATTGTCCAACCCCTGTATGTTTATTTTTGAGTATTCGTGAACATGCACCCCTTCCGGTCAGAGGAGGACACCACGTGGCTGGGTCTAAGGTGGAGCCAGAAGCCCTCTATGCTGCTCTTCGACTGCCATTAATCCACTGTTTCAGCAGACACAATCCATTTCCCCTCGGCATCTGTTTGACAGAGGGTAAAAACAGGGATGAGATAGTAGGGTGCAGATCAATGCCTTCGATCCTGGTCTCCATCTCAGCAGTCATTCTTTTGCCACTGGTTGTTGTTGCTGTTGCTGTTGTTGATGTTGTGTTGTTTGGCCTGGTGCTCTCCCACAACTAAATTATGGGTAAGACCAGGGATGCACGATATCAGCCAATAAAAAAGCAAACAAATAATTCCAATGCTGTTGTGACAGTGATAATAATTGATTAAACTGGGTGTAACACAATAATACCATACAACATAATAATGTCTTGAGCGTATGAAAACATTTCTTGGGATAACATGTTATCTCATCTAAACAAGAGATCAAGTTCTTCAGATAATAAAATAAAACTAGCTTTATTATTCCAAATAATGATCTCAAAAAAGAAAAAAATAATAACTGCATGCACTTTTGTTTTAAGTCTGTAGGGATAATAGTTTGACAGTTTTCTTCAGTTTTGCAAATCAGCCACATTCTAAATATGGCAATACCAGTGTCCTGCAGTAGTGGTAAAATACACTCCTGGATCTCTCACTCAAGTAGAGAATTTCTAAACTCAGACGTTGAAAAAACAGCAAAAAGCTGGAACTTATTGAACCTATAAAGGGTTTTCATACCTGTCTTCTCTACAAGCAGGCTGTTATGCCACTCCAGTTTCCTATTCTGCTGTGCAAAGACTCAGACACTATTCCACTGAAGACATGTTTTCCATCTTCTGATTGCCCAAAAGCCTCAAAAACACTTGAGTTCACTGTTGATTTAAAAAAAAAATTATCTAAAATGCTTTTTGAATAATAGTAGGATTAATAGTAAGCCATTGCTGTCTGCCATATAAACGATAGGTAGAGACTATATTTTTAACTGCTAAACTTTAGAGATGCAATCTGATGATAAAGGCAATGAGTAAACAATACAGCTTGGATACTCTTAGGTCTACCCCAGCGGGACTGATGGCGCCCCCCCCCTAAATGTTCCTTAAGCTTTTAGTTGCTAATTCTGGCAACCATATCTTTTGTTCATTACAGAAATAATACAGACCTGATTTTTTAAACAGAACAAGACAATGTAGATATTATGATTTGATAAGGATGCTTGTTCTCATGTTTACTGCTAATTTAGACTGCTTACTTCAAATACCAGCCTAGCAACTACTTGTGCCATTCCCTCTGTTTTGAAAATATATATATATCAGTCTGTTGCTGTTATAATCAGTTGCTGCCAGTAAAAACTCAGTAAAAACAGTAAAAACTGTAGACGTTCTTGTACGTAGTGGTACATTCTACTGTTCATTGACTAGATGAATGCACAAAGAGACTAAGCAAGAAGCAGGGCAGGACACTTACAGGGCAGCCGAAGGTCCACAGGTCCAGATTTTATTTTTCTTTGATTCTAACTAGCTTCCTATGTTTGTCGTGTGTTGTGGTTTTGAAATCAGACAAAAGCGTAGACAGTATAGCGTAAAAATAGAAAACTTACCCATTATTCAGACGCATAATGGGTCAGAAAAGTTTTAAGGAGTTGCCTCCTCCCCAGGGAGAAACATTGGATTTTCTGTTAAGGAAATATGTGCCTAAAAACATCGAGTGCATTCATTCATTTCAGTCTGTAGTCCAGCTTTTCTTTACTTTCGTTTATCATGCCACTGCAACGTACTTTTTATGTTTTTTTGTCTCTGCAATGTACTTTTTCATCATGTAAAGCACTTTGAACTTTCTTGTTGCTGAAATGTGCTATACAAATAAACTTGTCCTGCCTTGCCTGCAGGAGAACAGTAGGAGGACAGGACGAGGAACACAGGTAGAAAAAACAGGCATGGAAACAGTGCACAGAGAAAAGGTTCCAGTGGAGAACAATAAAAACCAGATTGTATGCTGAAAGAGGTGTGGAGAATGACATTGGATGCTGATGTGTCAATCAGGAGGCAATATGGAGCAGCTGAGGTAGACGATATGCAAGGAGACTAAGGGAGGGAGACAAATTAACACAGATGAGGTAAACTAAGACACAAGAACACACTAAACCAAGGGGAAAAGACAATCACTAATCTAAGTAGAATAAACTAGAATATACAGGGAACAGAAGACAAGAAATACTAAGGAACTAAACCTAAAGGAATGAACCAAATAAATGATGAAACAGAGACATGAATGAAACCCTGGCCTACTGTTCTGTCCAGTGTTGCTTCTGTTCATGGGGGTCTTTAGTTTCAGGTGTCTTTTTCACATTGACTGGGACATTGCAACAGTTTCCTGGAACTGCCAGCTTTAATACCAGTAAAGGTATTAGCCATGAAACCTCCCACTCTAAAACGACAGGTGTTTCAGTTTCATTGTCCAACCCCTGTATTTCCTCATAACCTTGTCCTGTCTGACCATTTTTTAATAACCTTTGAGATTAAGTTAACTGAGTACTCCACCCCGGAAAGAAATTTTAATTATAGTAGATCAATATCAGACATTGCTGTAACAGCCCTTAAATAATCTGTTCCATTTTTTATGTCCTCATTATCACTGAAAACACAGTGGAAGGCAATAATTTTGTTTCTTCCCTTTGCAAATCGTTTCTCTTGTTCATTGTGTTGCTTCCTCATTGTGTGGTGCATTTGACAATGAAGCCTCCTTGAAAAAGAAGGTATGTATTCATAGGGTGCTGGCTGCCTGGTTTAATTCTGAGCTGCGCTACCTTAAAGCACAATGTTAGACAATTGGAGAGAAAATGTTATCTACACACCTTGAGGACTTCTACTTAATCTGGAAAAATGGTCTACTGTTGTATTAAAAGACACTCCGCCAAGCTAGAACAGCTTATTTTTCATCATTCATACAAGAGAATAAGAATAATCCTGGGTTTCTCTTTAGTGCAGTTACTTAGAGTCATAGCTCTTTTGAGCCATCTTTATGGGATTCTTTTTAAATATAATCGATTCTATTAAAAACAAAATCATTGGCATACTCCTGAACATGATTGCTTCATCCTCACCAAGTGAGACAGTATTGGACGTAACTGTAGAAACTGATCTGTGCTTGGACTGTTTTGATCCTGTGGAGCGTCCTGAGTTATCAAAAATATTAGCTTCATCTAAAGCTTCAACTTGAATGTTAGACCCAATACCAACCAAATTATTTAAGGAAGTGTTCCCTCTGATTACCAGCCCCATTTTAGACATGATTAATCAATCCATAGTAAATGGATACATACCACAGGCCTTCAAGGTAGCTGTAATTATTATTATTATTATTGTTTTATTAAAAAAAACTTAAAAAAAGGTAGCTGTAATTAAACCTTTAATTAAGAAACCTTCACTTGATCAAGAAGATTTAATAAATTACAGACCTATATACAATCTTCCATTCTTATCTAATATTCTTGAGAAAATAGTTGCTAATCAAATGTGTGAGCATTTACGCAGCAATGATTTGTTTGAAGAGTTTCAGACAGGTTTCAGAGCTCATCATAGCACTGAAACAGCTCTGCTGAAAGTCATTAATGATATTCTCCTAGCCTTAGATAATGGATTTGTGTCTGTACTTGTCCTGTTAGATCTCAGTGCTGCATTTGATACAGTCGATCACAATATTCTCTTAGAAAGGCTGGAATATGCTGTAGGGATCAGGGGAACAGGGCTAGGCTGGTTTAAATGTTATTTGTCTGACAAATTCCAGTTTGTTCATGTAAATGCTCAATCATATTTAAACCCCCTAGGGTTAAGTATGGAGTACCACAGGGTTCAGTGCTCGGGCCAATTCTCTTTACAATATATATGCTTCCAATAGGTAAAATTATCAGGCAGCATGGGATAAACTTTCACTGTTATGCTAATGATACTCTACTTTATTTATCCATACATCCTGGTGGGCCCAACCAGTTAGACAGACTACAGGCATGTCTTGAAGACATAAAAACTTGGATTACTTCCAATTTTCTGCTTCTAAATTCAGACAAGACAGATGTTGTCGTCTTTGGACCAGAGTTTTTAAAAAGTCAATCACTTAACCTGGATGGCATTAAATTGACCTCCTTTAATAAAGTAAAAAAACCTTGGTATTATTTTTGACCAGGACATGTTATTTAAATCCCATATTAAACAAGTTTCCATGATTTCCTTAATTCACCTCTGGAACATTTCCATAATTAGAAATATCCTGTCCAGGAGTGATGCTGAAAAACTAGTCCATGCGTTTATTACTTCAAGGCTGGACTATTGTAATTTTTTTCTATTAGAATGTCTGCAAAATGCAATTAAAAATCTTCAGCTGATCCAAAATGCTGCTGCATGAGTTTTGATGAAAATTAAAAAGAGAGATAATATTTCTCCTGTTTTAGCTTCCCTTCATTGGCTCCCCGTTAAATCCAGAATAGAATTGAAAATTCCCCTCCTCACATATAAAGCCCTAAATGATCTAGCTCCATCATACATCAGAGATCTGATTGTGCCATATGTTCCTAAGAGAGCACTATGTTCTCAGACTGCAGATTTACTGGTGGTTAGTAGAGTATCTAGAAGTAGAATGGGAGGCAGATCCTTTAGTTATCAGGCTCCTCCTGTGGACCAGCTCCCAGTTTTGCACACAGTTCTTTTGAAAGCTAGACATGTGTGACCATTGGAGATTTATTTAGTTATTTATTTAGTTGTATTTGATAGGGACAGATACACATTGACATAGACCAACTGAACAAAACAGCAGTCCCATGTTTGCGTCATAGTGCAATAGCAACAGCTAATTCGCAGCACTTGTCCCTAGATGGGCTTTTTAAAAAGTACTTCTAAAAATTGAAGTAATAATCATTTAAAATAGCACAGCATAATGTTGACAACATCTACAAACAAACAAACGGTGAAACATAAAACATCAAAAATGGGTACAATTCTTTTTTGGCATAACCAGAGTTTTGTTTGTTTTTTGAACGTACTGAAACTGGTTACAGACTTTAAATCAACAGGAAGGGAGTTCCAAACTGCAGTTCCTCTCACGGACAGAGCACTTTGAGCAAAAGTGGTTCTTCGAAAGGGGACCTTACAATTTCCATCTGAAGCCGCTCTGGTAGATCTGCTATTGCCCTGCAGTCTCTGTATGCAATCGCTTAATGGTGTAGGTGCATATCCATGTAAACACTTAAAAATCAATTTTAAAAGATTATAATTTATAAAATTTGTAAAGTCTAAAATGCCGAATTTGGCCAACATGTGACAATGATGGAATCTGATTGGCTTTTGATATAAAACCTTTAAAGCCCGATTATAGAGACTTGCTAACGGTTTGAGTATAGTTTGACCAGTCTGAGACCAGACAGTAACTCCATATAAAAAATGTGAGAGAATCATTGAGTTCAAAAACATCTCTGCACAGTGAAGTGTTAAACAATTTCTAATAATTTTATAACAGTTTTTATTTGATCTAACAGTTTTGCTGATTTTATCAACATGGCTCCTAAAATTTAGCTGAGCATCCAGAATTATTCCTAAATATTTTTCTTGTGATACTTGCTTGATAGGATCCCCATTGATCTGGATATTCAAGGACTGTAATGATGTTTTCTTAATTGAAAAGCTAATACACTTTCTTTTCTTTGTATTGAGAGTTAAACAAGTCATTTAGCCATGATGATAATCTCCGCAGGCTGTCCTGAAGTTTTTCACTAACTACAATACTGCTTTTGTCCGATGTGTAAACAATGGTGTCATCAGCATACATTTGCAGGTTAATTTCAGGACAAATTTCAGGAAGACTGTTAACATACAAACTAAAAAGGACCGGTCCTAAGATAGTTCCTTGTGGAATCCCTGTTACTATTTTACAAAAGACAGATTTACTATTATTAATGACAACACATTGTTCACGATCTTTCAAATATGATTGAAACCAAGACAATGAGCGTTCTGAGAGAATAAATAATGAAAGCCTTGAGATCAGTAAATTATGATTCACCGTATCAAAAGCCTTTTTCAGGTCAAGGAAAACTGCACCAGTAATTTGTCCCTTGTCAAGTGATTGTTTAACCTTTCCAAGCAGTAGGCTTATAGCCATCTCTGTTGAATGATTATGTCTGAAGCCAAACTGAAGAGGATGCAAAAGATTGTTACTTTCTAAATACAATAATAGTTGTTCTAGAATAATTTTTTCAGCACTTTTGACATGACCGGAATGAGACTTATTGGCCTGTAGTTGCTGATTTCCTGGGGACTTCCTGATTTAAAAATTGGTTTTACCAAAGCTTTTTTCCATGCATTGGGGAATTGCCCTGTTCCAATGGAAATATTAATTATGTGAGTCAAAGGTTCTACTAGAATATTACTGTATTTTTTTTAAGAACTAAATTATACATATCCTTTGTGTAAGAATTGCTTAAGCTATGGATAGCTTTGTGAACGTCAAAATAATGAATTTCCTTTATTTCAAACAAATCAGAACACTTTTTCGTCTGTTTTGTACCATGTATATCCATTGGAGCTGGTAAGAACTTTGATGCCAAGTCTTTAACTGAAGAGAGGAAAAAATCATTAAACATTATTGCTAGCTGAGCAGAATCAGTTGTGATTTTTCCTGCTACCGCAAGTTCATATTTGAGCTTAGTGCATGCATTGGGATTCAGTAAACTATTTAATTGCTTCCAGATCATCTTATCATTCCCTCCTGCTTCTAACAAAATATTTATGCAATATTTAGCCTTAGATTTGAACATTAACTACTTTGTTCCTCAAACTTTTAAAAAGCAGGCAATCTGTGGTCCTTTTGTTTTTAAGAAAAGATTTTAGGGCATAGTCTCTCTTTTTCATTAACGTCCGAATGTCACCCGATACCCAAGGTGGTTGTATTTTTCTTCGTCCCTTCATTTGAGTTTCAAGAAACTTATTCATAGTATTACAAACTTTGAGAATATATGTATTGCAGCAATCATTTATCTGATTCTGGTTTGAGACGTCATCCCACTTAACCCTTGCTAATTCGGCCTCAAATTTGGGTACATCCTTTCTTGGAATTTGTATTACAATCTGTTTCTGTGTATTATAATGACTGACAAAACGATTTCGGGGTAATTTTCTTCCAATGAGAGTGATATCATGGTCGGATAAGCCGCACACTAAGTTATAGGCTTTTATGATTCGACCAGGTTTATTGCTACACATTGACATGATCAAATGCTAATTGAGTGAGAGTTAGCTTGAGTCTGGAGAGGTTGGATCACAAGAGACAGGAGGTGTTATAAAGTCCCTCTCAGCACCTAGTGGATAAAAAAAGGATCATGTGGTGTTAATCTTGCTTATGGCTGTAGAATTACTTTCTTGGACTACTGTACTGATAAAGTGATATCACCCAGTAATTGTTTTTATCTGCCACATGCTTTCTGGATTCTGGCATCTATGTGCATCAACAGCAACTATTTTTTAGAGAAGCTCTTGTGTTGAAAAGGCTTTCATTTTTACGTAAAACAATTGAATTGATTGTTTTTCTTACAGAATTGTGTCTTTGCACAGAGATTCAATTCACCTCAATGGTGAGATAGGTTGAGGGAATTGGGAACGCAAAACATACTTCAGTTGTTTTTGGCAATCTAGACGTGTTGATAAATTAAAGCCATTTCAGAATTGTGTCAGTTCATAATCATAGCTTTGACTTGACACCATCTTAACCTTTCTCTGTGTTTGCAAGATGTTGTCCGCCTTTTCTCAGCATCACTTCACCTTTTAGGGTGAGATCAGTGATGGATGTATTATGGTTTTTTCTGTCTTGGGTAGACAGTTTGTGGTATCCATTTTATGCATGCTAGACCAATGAAGTCTGGAATGCAACTTGTGCAACTGAGTGGGCCATCATCACACCCTGGTGTGATGTACAGGCTTTCACAGTGCACTATGCGTAAGGTGAGAAAACTGGGAAGTGCTGTGATGCACTATATCAAGAGCGAGCTCGGTAGGCTGCTTTTAGCCATGAGATGAGACAGATGACTGAAGCAATGAAAGCACTGCACCAAATTAAAATAAAACATCTGAGGCAAATGGATGATGAAACAATTTTAAACGTATAATAATAAGAGTTCTGGGAGGTATGGGCAACCAAGGTGTTTGTATTAGGAGCAGTGGATGCAAACCAAAAAACATAAATAAATCTGAATAAATACTGTAGAACATCCCACTCCAGAGGCAAACTCATAGTTACCGTAAGTTGGCAAAGGACCTTTAAGAATGTCATAATGCTCAACTATAGCTGCAGAGATTTATGCAGGGTGTGCCAAGGGTCAGCCTCTGATCTTCAGTGACTACATTATCCTATACTCTAATCATTAATTTATGGATAAACATAAAAAACTAACCTTACATGTTATGTGTTTAATGACTAGAGAAGAGTTGTTTAACATGTGACAGAGTTGCTAAAGTTGTATTCTCTCTCTATGTGCAACATCAACATTTTACTCAAAAGGGTCCACAGAACACAAGTTTATATTTATTAAGTAGTCTTACCCTGAGACATGTTTTATTCAAGTGAGTAAATGTGATGCTTTCATGGTTCATTGGCTCATAAAGCCAAAGACAACAGAAACAGTTTCTGCTAACATAGACAAATGGAGGGAAATAGAGGCTGGGCTGGCTGTGCATTTGGTGAAAAACAATCACAGAAGAAACAGCATCTCGCAAAAGCATTTACTTCCTCAAACTTTTTTGTATTTTGTCACATTACAACCACCAACTTCAGTGTACTTTATTGAGATTTCATGTGATTCATGTGACTCAAAGTACAGCATTATGATGACATAGAAAGAAAACAAAATCTAAATTTTCCCAAAATAAAAATCTTAGTGTGATGTGCATTTATATTCCCTTTTACTCTGATACGTCTAAATAAATCCAGTAAAACAAAATGCCTTCAGAAGTCACCTAATTAGTAAATAAAGTCCACCTGTGTGTAATTTAATCTCAGTTGTATTGTGCAGGCCTATGAGGTTTTTCTTAGAGAACATACAATATACTCATGAAGAATATCTTTTAGAAGCTACTGAAGCCTTGAGAGAGGAGAGCTAAAAGGACAATGAGTCTAAAATACAGCCAGAGCTACAATGGAATGGTTTAGATAGATTCATGTGTTAGAACAGCCTGTTCAAAGTCCAGACCTAAATCCAACAAAAAAAAAAAATCAGTGGCAGGACTTTAAAATGGCTGGTGCTCTCTGATTAAAATGCCAGAGCTTGAACTATTTTGAAATAAATTGCAGAAGAATGAACAAAACATTCAAACTCTAGATGTGGAAACCTGGTAGACATACCACAAAAAGACATGGCAATATGTGGTTTTACAGAGTTTTGTATGGGAAGAAACTTGTGCCATCAGAAACTGAATTTGAATTTCTCAGACTGAATCTGTATTTGTGTAATTTGAAATTAAATGCATTGGTTTGAAAATGAATTTCACTTAATTGAAACTGAATTTAATGTTTTGAAACTGAATTAATTTGCTCTAAAAATGTATTTTGTTGAACTGAAAATTCAGTTTCACTACTTTTACTTTCAGTTCTAAAATTCAGTTTTTTGTGTCACACATCCGGGTCCTTGAAGCCACAGATTAATCAAACACAGATTCACCGATTCACGGATGTCATTCACTATTGCTATGTCCAAATTGAAGGGCTGCATTCTTTGAAGGATGCATTTGTTGGCCGACTACGTCGTTGTCAGTCTACAGCTTCGCAGGCTCCTCCAAATAGGGCTGACAAAAGCGTCCTTCTTTTCCCCAGATATGAAGGATGGGTCCGGTGTATCCTTCGTGGGCCACCCTATCCCATGATTCATTGTGAAAGCTGTGAACAAAGTTGGATATATTGCGCTTTCTGTGAAACAAAATGAACTTGTTTTTAGACAAGAATGTAGCTGTGTAAACCTGAAATATCTGCTCGGTTTATCAAGATTTCGCTTAATTCCACACGTGCTCCGACGTGTTCGGAGACGTCCGCTTCTGCTGCCCTGACACCGGGCTCATAGCCGGCTTGCCTCGCCAGCGCACAGCTGACATCACAGTTGAGGTGCGATGAACCCCGAGAGAACAGCTTACTCTCGGCATGTTGTTTTCAAGCTGGGTTTCCCCAATGGATGGAAGTTAAACAAAGATATAATTCAGTCAGATGATATCTAATGTTGATGTTTGGTTCTTTTATTTTTATGCTCTACAAATAAACTGATTTAAACGTTGTTCCTAAAGTTAATATGTTAGTGTTTAAATTGTTACATTTTTACAAATAGATTTACACATTTTTTTTTATCTATGAACACAAAACTTTAACAATTTAAATGGCTGAATAATGAACAAGATTATAAAACAATAAAATAAGCCATTAGGGCTCCATTTGTTCGGCTTCTGTGCTTCATGCTATCACTGTTGCTAGGCAGCATAAGTTACACTGAGATAAAGGCAGGGGAAACACAGACCGACGTAACACCGGCCGCACCATGCTGATCTGGCATGTTTAGCTAATAGCTACAGGTAGCATAAGTGTTGCTGTTT